>MU763625.1:0-33381 GCA_026770625.1 Nicotiana glauca | reverse complement strand
AAATTTTTGTTGACAATGTTGAACCGTCATTAATGACTTTGTTTGATCTCCTTGAACCTAGATCTTGGGATCTCTAATATTCTAGGTAGAGTTACCGCCACAATGACTTGTTCTCGGCCATAGTCCCATTTCCCTCGATGATTTCTCAATTACCTCTCTAGTTAGGCCTTTTGTAAGTGGATCCGACATATTATCACTTGACTTTACATATTCAATCGTGATAATTCCTCTAGAGAGTAATTTCCTAACGGTTTTATGTCTACGTCGTATATGACGAGATTTACCGTTATACATAACGCTCCCAGCCCTTCCGATTGCTGCTTGGCTATCGCAATGTATACATATTGGTGCCAACGGTTTGGGCCAAAATGGGATGTCTTCCAAGAATNCTCTATTTATAGCAGTCATTTGAGAGAAATCCGCTCCTTCCATGGTGGAACAAGCACTAGGCTATCATGGAGGAAGCACTTACATGGTGGAATGAACACTTGCTTGGTGGGAGGAGCACTTGGCCATGGTGGGAGGTGCACTAGGCAACTTGTTGCTTGTTGGTGCAACACAATACACGGATTGGAAAACATCCGTTACAAACACGGATTATATCACGTTAATATTCACTATTAACAAATAAATTTGGTCCAAAAAATTAATCAATCGATCGATCATTTGACCAAATCCAAATCCAAATCCAAATCCCATTTCCCATTCACTCTCATTTTAAGACTATTTCATCTTAAACAAAAACTCAACAATCCCCCACATGAATGGGGAATGGCTATATCACGGAAGTATGCATGAAAAACTTGTGTGATTCGCAAGCAAGGATTAATTGCATCTGGATAAGTAGGTTTCCCTTTGAACTTTCCGTAGTGAACTTATGTCGGATATACTCGGTCAATCGGTAGATTTGATATCTTTGAACCGTCGAACTTTAGTGTATACCTAGACAACCATAAGTCACACAATCAACCCTTAACCGTCTTTGGTTCTCATTGTTGTGTTCGTTTCAGCCATGAACACCGCCTGGTTTCATAAGTGCGTAGAGAATTGGCCTTGCAGAATTCTCCTTGAAGCGGCTAACACTTCACACTTACATAGGTGATTCCTAAACGTGTCATCCTGTAGATACACTATTTGATATACCACGTATCAAATTTAGAAATCATTAAAAAGCCTTAATGCTTTATCCTTGGTACTGAACATTGTCTCATCACGAGAATGGACCAAAATTTTTGTTGACAATGTTGAACCGTCATTAATGACTTTGTTTGATCTCCTTGAACCTAGATCTTGGGATCTCCAGTCTTCTAGGTAGAGTTACTGCCACAATGACTTGTTCTCGGCCATAGTCCCATTCCCCTCGATGATTTCTCAACTACCTCTCTAGTTAGGCCTTTTGTAAGTGGATCCGACACATTATCACTTGACTTTACATAGTCAATCGTGATAATTCCTCTAGAGAGTAATTGCCTAACGGTTTTATGTCTCCGTCGTATATGACGAGATTTACCGTTATACATAACGCTCCCAGCCCTTCCAATTGCCGCTTGGCTATCGCAATGTATGCATATTGGTGCCAACGGTTTGGGCCAAAATGGAATGTCTTCCAAGAAATTTCGGAGCCATTCAGCTTCTTCACCGGCTTTATCTAAGGCTATGAACTCAGCCTCCATTGTAGAGCGGGCAATACAAGTTTGTTTGGACGATTTCCAAGATACCGCTCCTCCACCAATAGTGAATACATATCCACTTGTGGACTTCGAATCAGTTGAACCGGTGATCCAATTTGCATCACAATATCCTTCAATCACCGCAGGATATTTGCTGTAGTGCAAATCAAAGTTTTGGGTATGTTCTAAATATCCCAAAACTCGTTTCATTGCCATCCAATGAGTTTGATCTGGATTGCTCGTGTATCGACTCAGTTTACTTATAGCACAAGCTATATCTGGTCGTGTACAATTCATGATGTACATTAAGCATCCCAACACACGAGCATAATCCAATTGTGATATGCTTTGGCCTTTGTTCTTTGCTAATGCAAGATTCACGTCAATTGGAGTCTTTGCAACTTTAAAGCCCAAGTGCTTGAATTTTTCAAGTACTGTCTTAATATAATGAGATTGTGACAATGCCAGACCTTGAGAAGTCTTTTGGATCTTAATCCCCAGAATTAAATCCGCAACTCCCAAGTCTTTCATATCAAACTTGCTAGTTAGCATACGCTTAGTAGCATTTATGTTTGCAATGTCATTACTCATTATCAGCATATCATCCACATATAGGCAAACAATGACTATGTGATTTGGAACATTTTTAATGTACACACATTTATCACATTCATTTATCTTAAAACCATTTGACAGTATTTTTTGGTCAAATTTTGCATGCCATTGTTTGGATGCTTGGTTTAGTCCGTAGAGGGATTTAACAAGTCTACATACCTTCTTTTCTTTACCTGGAACCACAAACCCTTCAGGTTGTTCCATGTAGATTTCTTCCTCCAAATCTCCATTTAAGAAGGCTGTCTTTACGTCCATTTGATGAATTTCAAGACCATATACTGCAGCTAAAGCTATTAGCGTTCGTATGGACGTAATTCTCGTCACTGGAGAATATGTATCAAAGTAGTCAAGACCTTCTCGTTGTCTATACCCTTTGACAACAAGTCTTGCCTTAAATTTATCAATAATGCCATCATCTTTCATTTTTTCTTTTAAGAATCCATTTACTACCCAAAGGTTTATTTCCAGGAGGAAGATCAACCAATTCCCATATATGGTTGTTCAATATGGATTCTATTTCACTATTGACTGCCTCTTTCCAGAATAATGATTCCGAAGAAGACATAGCTTCTTTAAATGTTTGAGGCTCATTCTCCAATAAGAAAGTCACAAAATCTGGTCCAAACGAAGTAGACGTTCTTTGACGTTTACTACGTCTTGGATCCTCCTGATTAAATGTACTTTCTTTTGTTTCTTCCCGAGGTCGTTTAGATCCTTCACCAATCGACTCGCATTCCTTTTTATACGGATATATATTTTCAAAGAACTCAGCATTATCTGATTCTATAACCGTATTATTATGAATGTCGGGATTTTCTGATTTATGAACCAGAAATCGATATGCTTTACTATTGGTCGCATATCCTATGAAAACACAATCAACGGTTTTCAGTCCTATTTTTACACTTTGGGGTTTAGGAACTTGCTCTTTTGCCAAACACCCCCACACTTTCAAATAATTCAAGTTGGGCTTCCTTCCTTTCCATTTTTCATATGGAATGGATTATGTTTTACTATGGGGTACTCGATTTAGTATTCGGCTAGCCGTAAGAACGGCTTCCCCCCACAAGTTCTGTGGCAATCCAGAACTTATCAATAATGCGTTCATCATCTCCTTTAATGAACGATTCTTTCTTTCTGCAATCCCATTGGATTGGGGCGTGTAAGGGGCCGTTGTTTGATGAATAATTCCATATTCTAAACATATTTGTTCAAAAGGAGATTCATACTCACCACCCCTATCACTTCTTATCATTTTGATTTTCTTGTTAAGTTGCGTTTCAACTTCATTTTTGTATTGCTTGAATGCGTCTATTGCTTCATCTTTACTATTAAGTAAGTAAACATAGCAATATCGAGTACTGTCGTCAATAAAAGTTATGAAATACTTCTTTCCACCGCGAGATGGTATTGACTTCATGTCACAAATATCTGTGTGAATTAAGTCTAAAGGATTTGAATTCCTTTCAACCGACTTATAAGGATGTTTAACATACTTAGATTCCACACATATTTGACATTTTGATTTTTCGCATTCAAACTTAGGCAATACTTCCAAGTTAATCATTTTCCGCAAGGTTTTATAATTGACATGACCCAAACGTTCATGCCATAAATTATTTGACTCAAGTAAGTAAGACGAAGCTGAAGCTTTATTATTATTTTCAATAATCATTACATTCAGCTTGAAAAGGCCCTCGGTAAGGTAACCTTTTCCTACAAACATATCATTCTTACTTATTACAACCTTGTCGGACACAAAAACGCACTTAAAACCGTGCTTAACAAGAAGTCCAGCAGAGACTAAATTCTTCCTAATCTCAGGAACATGAAGGACGTTGTTCAAAGTTACCACTTTGCCGGAAGTTATTTTCAGAAATATCTTCCCACATCCTTCAATCTTGGCCGTTGCAGCATTTCCCATGGAAAGCGTCTCGTCGGGTCCAGCAGAAGCATATGTAGAAAATGCTTCTCTCACAGCACAAACATGGCGGGTGGCTCCAGAATCAATCCACCATTCCTTAGGATTGCCCACCAAGTTGCATTCAGAAAGCATGGCACACAAGTCATCAATATCATCATGTTTTTCTACCATGTTTGCTTGACCCCTTTTCTTGTCTTTCTTCCGAGCACGACACTCCGTAGATTTGTGTCCAGTTTTTCCACAGTTGTAGCAGTTTCCACTGAACCGCTTCTTGCTTGGGTTGTATTTCGGACCAGAAGCCTTCTTCCTCTTTTTGTTATCTTCAACAATATTTGCTCCCATTATTGTTGAATTTCCACGGCCTCTCCTTTCAGCAGCTTTATTGTCCTCTTCGATTCTCAATCGAACAATGAGATCTTCAAGGGACATCTCCTTTCGTTTGTGTTTCAAATAATTTTTGAAGTCCTTCCACAATGGAGGCAACTTCTCAATTATTGCTGCTACTTGGAATGCTTCATTGATGACAAGACCTTCAATGAAAATTCCGTTAGTAAAAATACTAAAATTTTTACTTTCAACATCAGTATTTATTTGAAACATACCTTCAGCAAGTAGATCATGAATAATCACTTGCAATTCCTGGACTTGGGTAATAACAGACTTGCTATCTACCATTTTGTAGTCCAAAAATTTTGCGGCGACGAATTTCTTCATCCCGGCATCTTCAGTTTTGTACTTCTTTTCAAGCGCATTCCATAATTCTTTTGACGTCTCCACGCCACTGTATACATTATACAAATTATCATCCAGTCCGCTAAGAATATAATTCTTGCACAGAAAGTCAGAATGCTTCCACGCCTCAATCACGAGAAAGCTTTCATCCTCTGGAGTTTCATTGGGCACATCAGGAACATCTTCCTTGATGAACTTCTGTAGACATAACGTAGTCAACTAGAAAAACATCTTCTGCTGCCAGCGCTTGAAATCAATCCCGGAACAATTTTCGAGTTTTTTCAGCCGGTGCCAACGCCGGTGTTCGGCTTGTCGATGCATTGACAGTCATCGTCGGAACATGGCTTGCCGATGCGTTAACAGTCATCATCGGAACAGCTTGGTTTCCGGTTTCATTAGCCGTTTTTTTCCGGAAAAAAATGACACAAACAAATGTTAATAAACGTTTAAAACTGGAGTTAAAAATCACGTAGATTTTAATCTCCCACAAAATGCCACGAAGGCTTTACTCTCCAAAACTGGAGTACACAAAACCACAAAGGTTTTAGTTTCTAGAATAATAAGGATAACACAAATACAGAAATAAAAATTATTAAATTCCTTAAGATTGTTGGTTCCCGTGGTTATTATCCTGTATTTGTAAATATCAATTCTGGAAAATAAAACGTTAGTGTATAAACGTAAATATAAATAAAGCAGTAATTAATTCGAGCCCACTGAATTCACAGTGTTTCCTTAAGAAATTTAATCCCCTCCTAGTACCCAAGGTTATGGATTATTTTCTCCTAGGATAGAACGAATGACACACTAGTGTAGCGGTACTTCAAACCCAAGTGTTTCAGCGAACACAAAGTTCGGTAGCAAATCACACTTACGGATGCTTTGTTTGTAGTTAAAAACAATGCAGAATAAAGGAGGACAACTCAGAAGTCGAATGGAAATTCTGAGAGGAAGGAATGCAATGTATAGCCGATGTTAAATTCTTACTGAAGAGGATATCAGATTGCAATTCGTTTTTCCAGTGTATACTGAGTGTATACAGAGTGTATATCACATGTATACGGAGTGTATATCGAGTGTTTTTTCCGGTGGTTTTTTCTTTCTCTCCAATTGCTGCTCTATTTATAGCAGTCATTTGAGAGAAATCCGCCCCTTCCATGGTGGAACAAGCACTAGGCTATCATGGAGGAAGCAATTACATGATGGAATGAACACTTGCTTGGTGGGAGGAGCATTTGGCCATGGTGGGAGGTGCACTAGGCAACTTGTTGCTTGTTGGTGCAACACAATACACGGATTGGAAAACATCCGTTACAAACACGGATTATATCACGTTAATATTCACTATTAACAAATAAATCTGGTCCAAAAAATTAATCAATCGATCGATCATTTGACCAAATCCAAATCCCATTTCTCATTCACTCTCATTTTAAGACTATTTTATCTTAAACAAAAACTCAACAGTATCGACTATATATTTAGAGTTGTGCTTAGAAAATAATCACAAAACAGACAAAAGAAATATTTCGATTTAAATATCTCAACTTTAGATACATCATTTCTCACAATTTCACAAAAACCAAAATTTTAGGCTAGTATGAAATGCTTCTCCGGATGTTACCTTCGAAACTCGACGTCGGATCATGGATTGGTAAACGCGAAAGTGGGAAAAATAATAAAGAAGATGGATATTAAACTTAACTTAATCTTAAAAGTTAGCTTAAGAGGTAAGGATTAAATAGTCAAGTCTCCGTCACTACATGCCTCATGCCTCGCAAGTATGATTCCAAATAAGATAAATGACAAGGGAATAAAATTGTTATCATCTCTGGGAAAATGATTTTACTCTCACTTGACAACCCTCTTGACTTCTCACTTGACATAATTTTATCCCCCATGGTTTCTTTATTTTGTTTGAGTTTGACTTAGCATGTTCTGTCACTAGATACACGCTAGGAGCTAGGGCGTTCGAATGAAATAATGACCACATGACATAGATTGATTGTGGAACCAATGAAGTTCACTTATTTTGTTAAGCCCTATAAATAAAATGGTTTGGAGTTGGATATTCTATTTAATTTGTATAATTAGTATAACAGCCAAACTCATTAGTGTTATTGTCCGCTTTGGGTTTAGGTCCCATGACTCTAAAATACATTATTAGTGTCTAAAGCTTGTTTACTTATATACTCAGCACCAAGCTTGTTTACTTATATACCAAACATCACTTCTGTGTTTTGTCGATGTGGGATTCGCCTCGGTGTCACACGCACCCTTAGGGCTTGTTTACTTATATACTCAGCTTTTCTCCCGTGTTTTGGATATGGATTCTCCTAAGGTGTCACTATCGTATTTTTACGATGTGAGATTCGCCTGGTGTGTCACATACACCCCCTTAGGGACTAAACATCCTCGTTGAGGTTTGTCTCACCACCTTCTCAAAGATGCGGGTTTCACGATGTGTGATTCGTCTAAACTCAATTGACTGTTGAGGCTTACCCCACCATCTTTCTAGGTTGCACGCGAAGTAGTTCTAATATCATAATGTAACAGCTATTCCAGCCTATTAGTGATATTGTCCACTTTGGATCTAGACCTATACATATTTAAAATGTATCACTAGGATCAAAAGCTTGTTTATGTATATAGCTAACATCTCTCCCTGTTTTGTTAATGTGAGATTCGTTTGGGATCTCACAATTTGTTTTTAGGAATCAATCTGACCTTGAATTTGGATAAAATAATCTTGAATATAGGACTTCACCCATCTTTTTTAATGAGCTTAACCGCTAACTTTCGTATGTATAAGAATTATTTAATTTGCTTGTAACCAAACATTTGTCTGAAAAAAAACGGAAGAAATTTTACTTTTTGGTCAATGGCGTGGTACTATTCGTAAAAGCAGTACAATCTATCATAGCGAGGAATCAAGATAAGGGGGAGGAAGAATTTGAGGGAATTAGAGAAAGCACAGCACCCTCGTCAACAAGCAGCTGCGTTATATCTTCATAACCCAAAAAGCTGGCGATAGAAAGAGGAGTATCACCTTTCTTGTTCCTAACATTCACATTGGCTCCTCTGTTTAGCAGTACTTCTACCGTTTGTGCACATCCACCTTCGACGGCCATATGCAGGGGAGTGTGGCCTTCTGAATCCTGGCATTCTAAGTCGGCTCTGAATTCGGCGAGTATCATTACTGCATCTTTTTCCCTTTTAATCGCTGCAACATGAAGAGCTGTCAGACCATATTGGTCGCGAAAGTTAGTGCTTGCTCCCTTTTCGAGCAGCGTCTCGAGCAGCTGTAGGTCTCCACGTCTTGCTGCATGTAGCACTGCTTCTCCTCTTTCGAGAATTTTAACAACTACCTCCTGCAACATTACTTATATGATTGCTGGATGTTACATAAAAGGAAAGTATAACTGCAATGAAACCAGACTAGCTCTTTACGCACATGGTAGACTAGGCAAAGTTTGGGGTAGGCCAGTCAACTAGATTACATTTTTGAACCACTTTGTTTTAATCCGCTGATAAATGATTTATTTAATCGGCTATTGTCTCTCGAAATAGCTGATATTAATCTCCAATGAGAACAAATTCAGTAATAATTAAAACATTTTTAGCTCATAGTGGCTGTCGAAACACTCATATTCGGCATGTGCTGACAACTTTCTTGAGCCCTTACTTAAAACTCCATCAGCAATGACATATTCTTACAATTGAAGGCTAGATCACCGATTAATTAGAGTACTGTTAGAAGTACTGTTTGAAGATAAAGTGAGAAGTTCACTCCAAACATTCAGATTTAAGGGAGAAATAAGTTGAAATACTTGTTAATAATTAGTAAGAGCTAAATTGTTAAAAAGTGAGGATGGTAAGACTAGTCGACCACTAGTAGGGCTATTTCTTTCTACACGTTTCAAGAATTTCTCTTATAAACATGCTTTCAGTTTTGTTTCTGCAAAATTTATAGTGTCTTCAGAAGATATGGATGTGGTGAATGTTCAATTTTTACTCACTTGGCCCTTATTATTATTAGGCGTAAGGGGACACCAAAAGTTGGCACAATCTTTCACTTAGATACTTAAACTAGTCCTCTTTTCAATTAGACACGTTTTTTAGGCAATTCTCATACCAATTAGACACGTTTTTTGCTGGCTTATTAATTATTGTGTAGGGATTTGCTGCAGCATTTAATAAAGTTTTATCCAATGCTGAATATTTAGAATGTGTGTCAGGCATATCTGGTCTAATTGGCATAAGAAATGGAAAGGAGAGGAAAGGAGAAAACAGTTTTGGAGGTTCTCTAAATCTAGTTATAAAGTTAAGTTTATTTGTAAGGATATTTGTAGGGATTTATTATATTATACAAAAATATCATGGGTTAGAGCCTAGTTTAAGTGTCTAATTGGTATGATAATTGCTTAAGAAACGTATCTAATTAGAAAGAAGCTTAGTTTAAGTGTCTAAGTGAAAGATCGTGCCAACTTTAAATGTCTCCGTATGTATTACGCCTTATTATTACTACTTTTCTTATTAAATCCTCCTTGGGATCGAAGGGGTTTGGCACAGATCCCCTACCAGTATATATAGCAAAAACAAAAATTACAAGAAAGAAGAGTTAAAATAACACCCCGACACAAAACAGGAATAGCATGCTCATTCCCGTACAGAAGGATTACGGAACTAGGACTAAAGCGAGGGCCAATCCGAATTAAATTAAATTCACAAAAAGATTTTGAGCAAATGTGGAATCTGATCATGTGACAGATTCTACATTTTGTTCAACCCTAGCTTAATCCATGCTTTCTACATGTATAATTTGGCCCTTATTTACGCCCGATTACAATAACATTATTTGAGCATTTAAAAATAATTGAACTTTAAACTCTTTATTTTACTCATTTTACCATTAATGAAAAGCTTTTATAACCACACAAATATAATGACCATCCCTCAAAGTTTTTACCCCTTAAGCTTTTAAGATTATAGGTTTCAAAATTCTTCCTTTTATTCTTAAACGTTGTGCTGAGTCAAACTACCCCATCTAAATTGAAACGGAGGGAATATGCATTTATTCATTTTATGTGACAAATTTTTTTAATTTGTTCCAAAAAAAATAATTTTTTATACTTGAAATTTTACTTTGTAATTCTCGAGAGTCAATTTGACTAATCTTGAAAGCCAAATATGAAATTTTTTATTTTCAAAAATTATTCGAGAAGTACAGTAAGTTATACAGTAGTTCTTCTCAGTTAAGATAATAAAAAAAAATATTTTAAAATGTTGATCAGCTTCACATAGTGATGCCACATAAATCTAAATAAAAGGAATTTTCTGTAAAGAAATATTATATCATGTTTAATGATGCTTTTTGGTATTGTCAATATTTTCTTAAATTTCTTATCCAGTCAAGGTATATAATAAAAAGTGGGAGTAGTACTTACATGGCCCTTAGCTCGTGCAATATCAAGAGCCGAACGGCCAAGCCGCAATTCAGTAACAGTGGGGTCGGCGCCCATTTCAACAAGCATCTTCACCATCTGACAGTCGCCATTAGCAGCTGCTCTGAACAAAGCCGTTCTACCATCCTTGCTCCTCCCATCTACTTGCGCACCTGCTCCTATCAACACCTTCGCACTTTCCAATAACCCTTTACTCGCCGCTAAATGTAACGGTGTTCTTCCTTCCTTATCTCTGCTATCCAAACACCCCTGCTGTCTGTTCACCCTCAGCAGCCTCTCAATCTCTTCTCTCCTATCATTTGCAACGGCAATATGTAACGCCGTCCACCCCTTTGACACCCATTTAACGTCGACGTTTGATTCAGAACACGCGTCCACTTTTAATCCGCCCTCAACCAAGATATTCACAATTTCTTTACTATTATGCAGTTGATTTGCAACTCGGAGGAGTGACTCCGCTTCCCGAGTTGAAAACTCAGAGAAAACGGATGGCTGCCGTTTGATAATGTTTCTAACGGATTCAGAATCTCCGTTACTAACAGCATGGCGAAGAAGGAAGGGGCCCACTAATACCACCTTGAGTTTTATGTCGTACGTCCTCGAAAGATGTCCAATTGAGCTGAACCATGAGTTAACGAATTCAGAATGATTGGGTTCGAGTACTTGTGGTGCTAATATTGTTCTAATGAGGAATCTGTCAGAAGGGGAGCGAGGGAAAGTTGAAGGGAGTTGGGATTGTGGTTTGAGAATAACTTGGAATGTTGTTGAAGATAAAGGTGAAATTAGGCCACTGGGTGGATTGACTAGGAACTTATGAGGAGACGAAGTTTGGACTTTGAAGGCTATTGGAGAGGTTGCAATAAGTGATCTGAGGTTCACTGTAGCTCGACATTTGCAGCCTAATGCAAAGTCTATTTGTATTTCTGCTTCTGATACTTCTACTAATTTCTCCATGAATCAATTGATTTATTGAAAGGGGTATGGTTTCCAGATTCAAAATTGGTACTGGAATGTTGTTACAAAAGACGTCGGCTTGTACGTAAATGTTGCATGTGATACTTAATAATGGTCCATGTGATTTCGTGGGGACCATAGTCTAGAGGTTGAAGAAAAACAACAGGTCGAACAAAGATGTAACACTCTTATTTTTTTTTTTTAAATACAAAACGTAAGCCTCCACTCAATTATCCTTTTGGAAGTACATTCCTCTTTTCGTGGTGATGAGCTATTATCATGTTCCGTTTTATCCAAAAAACGCAATGTTGAAATAAGATTACTACTCCCTCCGTTTCAAATAAATAAGGTAGTTTGACTTGACACGGAATTTTAGGAAAAAAAGAAAGATTTTTTAAATTTGAGGTCTTAAAAGCTTAAGGAGTAAAGTTTTGTGGGACATGACTTTTGTGTAGTTATAAAAGTTTCTCATTAAGGGTAAAATATGTAAAATGGGGAGTTTAAAGTTGAATTACTTCCAAATTTAAAAATATATCATTTATTTTGAAACAGACTAAAAAGGAAAGTACCTCATTTAATATGAAATGGAGTGAGTAGTACGAAAAAACAAAAACCATTTAGTAATACATTAGTGTGCAGAGATATACTAGTTGTTCATAGGTGCAAGGTAGAAGAGGACAGGACTTTTATAGCGAATGCTACGACCGAAAAGGGAATAGAGAGCAAATAGAAGGTACTAATAGAAAGGTAAATAAAGGAAAAGAAAACAGTACAATAGACGAAAGAGTTTATTAAAATCTGCCTTCCAACAACCATAATAAGCATACAGCCTCCCTTCCAACTTATGTGAATTTATTTGACTAGTACGGAATTTAAGAAAAAATAGAAGTCTTTTGAACTTGTGGTATAAAATAAGGCACATATATTTGGTGTGGCTATAAATTATTGCATAAAGGTAAATTATTTTCAAATAAGAAAATGAGTTATTCTTTTTGGCACGGACAAAAAAGAAAATAGATTCACATAAACTGAAACAGAGGAAATATATGTTTAGATCATCTTTATGATAAGCTACAGAGTATTATAATTTTGTATGCTAAATCAAAATGTGTCATATAAATTAAAACAGAAGAAGTTCTACTTAAGAAAACTTTGGCTTAATGAAAAATCGGGTTCCTTAACCCGTTCCCTATTCCCTCAAAGGAGGAAATTACTATGGTAGAAATACATAATCTTCTTCATGATTAGTAAGTGGTATGACCACTCAGAATTAACGGTATTTAACCCTTATCTAATTCGATCAACAAGGTCACGGCCCATTCGCCATCATGAAGGTAAAACCCCAACGTGGTCATGGCCACTTACTGCCAGCTCACGAAGCTCACAGCGATAAATACCAAGAGAGGAAACCCTAGAAAGGGGGCCTTCTTCTTCACCAATATTCAAGAGAGAGAGAAAAGACACAACGATACCCAAATTATGGGAAAGTGAAACACCATTGTAAGGCTCTGAACCTATTCATAGAGAGGCAGATCAAATCAATATTATCAATAAAGGCTTTTAATGTTTCTCTTCCTAACTCTGAGTACTTATTTTCGCATCTTTCATTTGGTCCAATGGATTATTACGGTTTGCTATGATTTACCCTTGTCACACCTCCTTTTTACCGCTATTACTACACCCCGGGAAGAGATATAGTAATAAAGGAAGGAGTTTTTCCAATTAAAGGACAGTCGGAACGGGATTTATTTACTTAGATTCAGAGTCGCCACTTGGAAGATTAATGGTGTCCCAAGTCACCGGTGGAATCCCGAACCAAGGAAATATTGACTCTGTTAACAGTCCGCGAACCGGAAATCCGGATAAGGAATTCTGTTAACCTGAGAGAAGGTGTTAGGCATTCCCAGATTCCGTGGTTCTATAACGGTCGCTCAACTGTTGTATTTGATTTTATCTGATTTTTATACATGTTCTACTTTCATGTGCCTTTATTTAATAATTCGCTTTCATTGTTGAATTTTTGCAAGAATTGCAACTTTGTGAAAATGTATTTCGGACCACACCGTACCAGTACGCCTGTGGCCTTTAACACATTTCGACTCCATTGAGATTTAGATTTGGGTCGCATGAAATGCACACCCGTATTAGGAGGGTAATATTATTAATAATCGTGCCTAAAAGCGACTACGCATTTATTATCTTTAGGATGGACTGTGAAATTATCTAAACAGTCCTTCCAATTCTAATATATATATTTTTAAACAATTATTGAGGATCAGTCCTAAGGTAAACTATGTTTTCTATTTGTTCTTGTCCCTAAAATAGGGAAACAATCCTGATTAACTATATGAACATTTTATTTATTGTTTCTTTGATTCTGGGAACATTTGGGCTTTAGAAGGCCTGTCTTTAAACCTTAAACTTTAGCATCTCTTGGGCCCCAAACAATGAGCCCAAACACGGCGGAACGTAATTACTGGACCGTTTGGCATATATGTAAGAGCAAAATTACCATGATAAACTACTAAGAGTGTTACTCTTCTCCAAACTTAATTTTATTAACCAGCGGTCATGTTCCAGTGTTTGTATTAACGAGACCTGGATTAATCTAATTTTAAGCGCAGTTCGCATTTCCTTATTTAGCTGCTCATTGACAAATGTTGTTTTGATTGCCATAGCACAATAGATTTAAACGACTGGACAGAACTCCATAAATACCAAGTTAAATTGATATGTTTTAGGCTAAATCTTCTATTGAACTACTATTCAGCTGAATGTTATACAAATCTACTGTTATTAATCATGCCGAAATCAAGCTTAATTAGACCTGTTGAATCCAAATGCGATAAACTTCCTAATTGATAAAATAGGAACTTATTGTTTGTTAAAAAATCAATACGCCTACAAACTAAAGCAAACAGCAATCCTCAATGAACTGCTATGAGAGTTCACGTAATTCATACAGTCCTTAGTCACATATGAGCAATTTCAAAATTAAACTAATACACGTAGGCTAAGTAAACACAATGAAACTAATATATTCTAAATCAACAGTAATGTATTGCTTCTTCAAATTTCTTTCCACAACTTCATCTAAAGAAGGATTAAATTTGTACCTGATAAAGGAGACAAATGAAGGAAAATTGAATCAGTAAGCAGAACCAGATATCAGTGTTACAGCAACAGTAAGGAGTCAACAGCATCAGCAAGTGCATCCATACAGCCCAGAAATGAATTTAAAACTAACTCGGCTAAACTGTGATTTGCTCAAAAAATCATTCTAATAGACTTCTGGAACTAGAGAGAGTTCAGCAGTCAAAGCATGCTGAAATCAGCCAAAAAAAATGTAATCGAGCTCTTAAACCACTCGAGTTGCCTCACATAACTTCTGATTCGCAACTACTATATATGGAGCCTTAACCATTGAAATTCCACTGAAACTCCAATGGAACAGTACTTATTCTTTTGGTTTCTGCTGATTTCGAATTATTTTTTGGATTTTTGAGAGTGATTTCAAATCTGAAATAGAGGGTATTGATCTAGCATTTCAAATTTCAGATCTCCACCTAGAAGATATATTTTTTTTGTGGAGTTTTTAGGGTGCTAAAACTTGTGAATTATGGCAGAAACTGCCTTATTTATAGGCATAAATGGGAGGGAACTTCAGATTTCAGTTGTTTGCTTATTAGTCCCTATTTATTTCTTTGTTAAACCTCTAATTTCTAACTTGTTGCACAAATAAGTGCAATTGTTTATTTAAAATATGCACTACAGCCCTTTCTAGAATGTTCTGTCCCTTTACAATCCCTATTATACCCCTACTTCCTTTTAATATTTACTATTTTTATTAATCCTGCCATTTTCCTATGCCCAAAGTACCCCTGAGGTTCCCTATTATTACTATCAGCCTATTTTACATTCCAACAATGCCCTCCCTTCCTTAAATGTATTACACTCTAACCCCTTTTATATCCCCAAAAGACCCCTGAACCCTAGTTGAATTCCTAATGACCATTCTGCCCTTTTTAATTTTCAGTTTTAAACATTAACTAACCATCAGAATTACTCCTAATTTTAACAAATCTAATCCTAAGATTAACTAACTGCTAAACAGCTATAACCAATCAATCCTCTTAGAATCAATTCAACTAAATCTAATTAAGACTGGAAATCATTAAGACTAATTAAACACTGGAATCAAAAGATAGGATAATTAGAGATAAAATCTATCTAGTATCAAACTAAAATTAGAACTCAGAATAAACTAAAATCTAAACAGAACACCAAACAATCAAAATTAATCATGAAAAATCAGAATCAGTTTGAGAAATTAATCAAAAGAGAATTAAGCAATTACCCTAGAAGTTAAACTATGAAAACAGAATCATATAAACTATTTGAAGCATATCAATTTAATATTGAACTAATAGATGCGATAAAATCAGTAAACCCTACAACCATAACCAGAAATGAATCTTAAAAAAACCATGATAAAATCAGAAGAGAAAAAGCATGCATATAGGAACATATAAAAACAAACCGGAATAAGGAAAAGAAGGAACTTAGCTTGGAATTTCTTTAGTCTTTAAACTAGTCACCTCTTTGCTACTTGAACCCCAATATCACACTCAGGGACGCGGCAGAACTTGAATTCTTGAAAGTTCTAACCTCTTTCTTGGATTCGGACAGGTGCTTAATCAATTTAGAGGGGTTTGTTGATAGATTTAGGGATCAAGAGGAGAGGTGGGTGTTGTATTGTGTATGGTTCCGGCGTTCTGGGGTCAGCGCCGCCGTGCACAGCGGTGGCGGCGCTAGGGTTTTGGTGTTTTAGGACGTTTGAGTGATTTTTGAAGAAAAACGGTGGTGGGTTTGGGACGAGGAGATGAAAAGGAGTAAACGACATGAATTTGGGCGCCGTTGGACTCCGGCCGCCGTCGTAGGACGAATTCCGGCGGCGGCATTACTATTCTCTGCCCATGGAACATTTGGAGACGACGGGCCTTTAGAGACACTAGGGTAATGTCTGATCATGGGTATACTAATTATCCTATAAAGTTTCCAGACCGTTAGACCAAACCATCAAAGGCTAGGATTAGCTGAGAAAATAACGTCGTTTGGTGCCGTAGTTGGGCAACGGATTGGGCTAACTATAGACTGGGCCTGGGCAGAGGGAAAATATTTGGGCCTGGGGTACCTTAGCCCAGGCACAATCTTTCTCTTCTTTATTTGTTTGTTCCTCTTTATTTGTTTTCCTTTTTTTTTGGTAGATTTTTGTATTTCATTTTTGTATTTTGTATTTTGCTTTGTATTTTCTGATTTTGATAAAATTAAAACAAAACCTAATTAAACTAAAAATAAAATTAAAATCCTAAATGCAAATGCCTATTTTGGTATTTTCATATGACTTAACATGCACAAATAACATGCAAACAATTAACATAAAATTCATAAAAATTGTAAAAATAAGGCAAAATCTTTTGTTTGAATTTTATGGGAATAACTCATATATAGGGCAAAAATCACGTGCTCACAGCCCTCATTTATTTTTGATTGTTTTTAAGCTTACAAACTATATTGATAACCTTTGAGCCAAAAATTTTGGCGCCATCTGTGGGGATTTCCTAGCAAAATCGCGTAGTTCTTCCCTGGCCCAAAGGGAAAGAAACGCTGGAAAAGGAGAAAAACAACCCAGCTCAAACGAGCCAAAGCGGCATATCAGACAAGGGGAACTCGAAGATCTCAAAACAAGATCCAAGTCCTCTCTCTCTCTGATCTCGGATAGTGCAAACAAGAAGAAGAAGCCCCTCCTAAGGGAGGATCTCTGTAAGGCATCTCCCGCATCCCTGCTATGGGCTCCGGCCAGGAACCGACACGGAGATATCTCAAGTCGAGAGTCGCCTCAAGACAGCCTACATACCCCGTGTGGGGAAGACAACGTATAAGCTGCTCAAGGTCTCGAATCAAAACAGAGCTTCAGCACTTAATACCCACAACGTGGGACTCAAGCTATGTGCCTTCGACATTAAAATTGACAAAGTTCAACAACAGTTGAACTGGGACTCAGGCTATGCGCCTTCGCCATCAAAATTGACAAAGTTCAACAATAGTTGAACTGGGACTCAAGCTATGCGCCTTCGCCAGTAAGTTCAACTATGGTTGAACCAACACTCAGGCTATGCTCCTTCGCTATCAAAATTGACAAAGTTCAACAACAGTTGAACTGGGACTCAGGCTATGCGCCTTCGCCATCAAAATTGAAAAAGTTCAACAACAGTTGAACTAGGACTCAGGCTATGCGCCTTTGCCAGTAAGTTTAACTACGGTTGAACCAAGACTCAAGCTATGCGCCTTCGCCATCAAAATTGACAAAGTTCAACAACAGTTGAACTGGGACTCAGGCTATGCGCCTTCGCCATCAAAATTGACAAAGTTCAACAACAGTTGAACTGGGACTCAGGCTATGCGCCTTCGCCAGTAAGTTCAACTACGGTTGAACCAAAACTCGGTCTATGCGCCTTCGCCATTAAATCAAGGCTATGCGCCTTCGCCGGTAAGTTCAACTACGGTTGAACTGGGACTCAGGCTATGCGCCTTCGCCATCAAAACTGACAAAGTTCAACAATAGTTGAACTGGGACTTAGGCTATGCGCCTTCACTGGTAAGTTCAACTACGGCTGAACCAAGACTCGGGCTACGCGCCTTCGCCATTAAATCAAGACTATGCGCCTTCGCCAGTAAGTTCAACTACGGTTGAAACAAGACTCAGGCTATGCGCCTTCGCCATCAAAATTGACAAAGTTTAACAACAGTTGAATTGGGACTCAGGCTATGCGCCTTCGCCATCGAAATTGACAAAGTTCAACAACAGTTGAACTGGGACTCGGGCTATGCGACTTCGCCAATAAGTTCAACTACGGTTGAAGCAAGACTCAGGCTATGCGCCTTCGCCATCGAAATTGACAAAGTTCAACAACAGTTGAACTGGGAATCAGGCTATGCGCCTTCGCCGGTAATTTAAACTACGGCTGAACCAAGACTCAGGCTATGCGCCTTCGACATCAAAATTTACAAAGTTCAACAACAGTTGAACTGGGACTCAGGCTATGCGCCTTTGCAATTAAATCAAGGCTATGTGCCTTCGCCAGTAAGTTAAACTACGGTTGAACCAAGACTCAGGCTACGCGCCTTCGCCATCAAATCCAACGAGTTCGACCTCACTCGAACCATAAGGCTAGACGCCTTCGTCCTTAAATCTAATAAGTTTAACCAAAGTTGAACGAGGACTCGAACCAAGCGCCTTCATCATTGAACTCAGCAAAACCCAACCTCCATCGAATCGAGGCGCAGGTTAGGCACCCTCGCCATTCAAGTAAGTACCCCCAACTCAAACTAAGATTAGTGACACGTAAAGTTCGGCCCCGGTCAAACTACAAGGCCACATTTTTTATCATCACGGCCGGTAGTTCGACCGCGCCTGAACTGGGACTAAGGCTAAGTGCCGCTATCGCCAAGCAACGGCCTCGACTCGCCCACCCCGATTCGAAGAAGAGAAGTTGTCAACAATAAAAAATTAACATGCCTACCATAGTCAAACTCAAAGGCAAATCACCCCTTCAGACGCATGCAAAGAAAAATCTAAGGGGGAAAAAGGGGAGGTACAAAACAAATAACAGGACAAATAACGGAAAGGAGATTTTATTTATCTACAAAGTTAATTGCGGGTCATCCCCGCTTACACCCGGCCAAGGCCGGTTTGTACAAGGAAAAAGAAGGAGAAAAACAAGAAATACCTAAATGCCAAACGGCGAACAAGACAAGAAAAAATGCATAACATCTTTTTACTCGGCGCCATCCGAACCACCATCTGCACTATCGTCAGCCTCTGGTGTCGCCGCGTCAAAACCACCGTCGGTACGGGCCTCACGAGCCTTTTGACGAGCTCCCTCAAAAGCAGCTTCGGTCACGATGCCGGCCTCCCACAAATTCTTATATACATCACGTTGGGCCTCAGCAAAGACCCAGAGTTTGCGAGCCGGGCTGGAAGAAGTGCCCTGGTCCCGTAGGCGCTGGTTCTCTTCTTCTAAGGCCGTGATCCGATCCTCCATGACTTGGGCGTCCTGCTCAATGACACCGATTCGGTCCTCGAGACCCGCTTCTCTAAAGGCTGCAGCAGCCCTCTCCAACTCCCGCTGGGACTCGTGCACGCGGATAGCTTCCTCCAGCGCCTCATCCCTCGACGAGGCATCCCTCACCTAAAGCTTCAAGACTGCGACTTCACCCTCCAACGCAGTCACTTTCCCACTCCATGCTGCAGCGTTCTCTGCCGCCTTAGCCTGGCCCCGACGCTCACACTCAGTTGCAGCCCTCTTTCCTGCCTCAATCTCCTCATCCTTCTGACGGAGCTGCTCCTCTAGAGAGCACACGTTCTGCCAAGTATTTGGTGCGTTTGAAGCTCTCGCCCCGCCAGTTCCTCGACCAAGGCCTGGCTACGGGGATCATTCCTCAAGCGTGCGCGCATCTCTCGGCACCGGTCTCGGTAGCGGCGGTACTTCTCCAGCTCCTGCAAAAATATCCCCGAGCGGACATTGGCCCGATGGATGCTCTCCACCTCCAACAAATAAGACTGCAAAGCAAATACGACGATTAAGATAAAAAAACAAACCAAGGCAAAGAAGAAGCAAACCGACGTCATATTACATACCCTCAAGCCCATCACGACCACTTCATTCATCAGTCCGATATATGTGACGTCCCTCAACGATGTATTCTCGGACTCCGAGCATAGTAGCTTGAACTGCGGCACCAAGCTTTCCCCTTGGAGCAATAAGTTCAATTCTGTGGGAACCTCGATGAACCGAGATCGCCCATCCGCGTGCACCGCTAAATTGGTGAAGCCTCCCTGGAACATACGAACGTCGTCGGGGTCCAAGTCGGACTCGGATTCGTACTCATCTCCTACAACATCCCTCCCTCACTCCGCCACCAGCGAGGTAGAACCACCCGCCATAGCCACCGAAGGAACGCTTGTCTTACCAACATTAGCGGCCGCTGAGGAACTACTTACCATCTCAGCGACTGGAACCACCAATTGAGTCGCCAAAGCGACGGTATCATCATGACCTAAACCAACCGGGGCAACCCCCATTGTTTGTCCGCCCTCAAGGGCAGGCGCCGCAGCCGTATTCCTCTCCGCATCCGCCGGGGGGGAGTCCAAATCAATTACCACAGGAGGAGCCGGCGCGAACACGACCCTGCACCTTATCAATGGCCTCTCCTCCTCCCCATTTGATGGCGATTCTGCCCTAGGGCGCACAACCCCCGATGGCCCCTCATCCCGAAGTGCGTCCCGTGCTGGAGAAGGAGCCGCTGACGATTCAAATGATGCTGCCCTCAGTACTGGGCGCCGCACCGGTGCTGCAGTAAATCGAGCAATTGCACCCGGCCGACGGAAGGCCAACTGAGGGGCCCTAACGCGGCGTACCCTCCGTGATCACGAAAAAACAAAGTTGACGAATATAGTCGAAACAAAGCGGAACAAAAGAAGAACTCAACTTTTCACCTGTTACAGGCCTACGGCCATGCCTCTCCCAGAAAGACGCCAATATGCGTATCCCCACCGTATGGGGGAGCACGGTCTCAACCCACTCACGCACCCCAGCTAACGGAGCCGGCGGCAACTTTTCGGCTACAAAATTGACACGAGTTAGCACTTAAGAGCACAAAACGTAAGGAGGGGTAGAAAAGAGAATTCGACAATTAAAGAACTTACGTGCATAATTCCAAGCCTCTGGGAACCCAGTGGGGCACGCCACTAGATGTTCAATCCTAATGTAGAAGAAGTGCTCAAAAGGGCGAGAGTAAACCTCGTCATCCAATTTCGCAGTCATGCCCCTCGACCCACGAGGGCACGCTTGAATCATTGTACCGCGAACTCTCTAAGGAGCGTAGAGACTAAGCACATGTTGCAGCGTGACCTCCCTACCGGCCAGTTCTGCATATTTGATAAACATTGCTAGCAATTTGTAAAGAGAAGGAGCAAGCTGACCCGGGCATACCTCGTAATAACAGAAATCAACCACCAGTGGTGGGAGCGGGAGCTTAAACCCCAACTTGAAGGGATAGTCATAAAAGACGCAGTATCCCCTACGGTCGGTGTGGACCCTCTCCTCGCTTCTGGCAAGAACGACATCAGCATAGCTAGGGATGAACCCCTATTCTCGTAGTTGGGCCATCCCAATTTCCCCCATCAACGGGGCTTCATTCATGTGATCATCCCCACCATCGACAGTGAAGTCAGTCACCAGGCCTCCAAGCATAGATACTATCTCGTCAACCGATGGAACTTCATCGATCTCCACCGGTTCTGCACCTCCCATTACCGGAGATGGTCCTTCAACCACCAGAAAGTTAACCAGAAAATCCGTCGAAAGAACGTTTTGGGAAGAACTGCCCGCCATTGTTGAATCACTAACGAGAAAAAAAACAAAGTTTGATGGACAAGACGGAAGTTATAACGATCGAAGAACAAAGATGAAGGTGAATTAGCAGGAAGAAAAGCTTCTTCAGAATCTCTCTCAGATAAACAATGAAAATATGAGAAGTAGATGCCTCTGCCCTTATTTATAGGTAAAGCAAGTGGTTTTCACGAACCCCAATAGCCATCATTAACTACATGACCAACCACAAACCGGTTCAGTTCAACAAAAACATGCGTCATCGTGACAGGCTCCATGAAGCGACTTTTTCAGTCACCGACCGACGTCTCGCCTTCGAAATGGTTGTAACAACCTATGAACGCTGAGGAGATGTTCCGTGCGCCTTTAGAATTTTGAGCGTCGCCAAACACGTATCAAGCATGCCCTTACTCCCCTCGTCCGCACAGCATATGACCCGTCCGCCGTGGTCGACGGTTGTGCTCCCAAACAAACTTAAGGATCAGAGCACAACAAAGCCCGACCTCGCTCGAATTAAGTTAAAGGGTCAAGTGCCTTCGCCAAGGAGGAGAGTTCAACCTTGACCGAACGACGACTTGATAACACAATAACAAAACACTGACATTCCACAAGGCTAAGGGCCATCGCCAAAGAGAATTCGGCCTCGATCGAAGCGATAGTCGACCTCCCTACCCGAGTTTCTCAAACTACAGTCGATGAAGTCCGCTCATCGAGCTCGGCCAAGGCCCGATCTCAATAAGCGGAGGGACTAACTGTATGGGTTAGAATCCGACCCCGCGATAATTAACGAAGTTAATCCCGTCTTAAGCTAATTCATGATTAGTAAGTGGTACGACCACTCAGAATTAACGGTATTTAACCCTTATCTGATTCTATCAACAAGGCCACGACCCATCTGCCATCATGAAGGTAAAACCCCAACGTGGTCACGGCCACTTACTGCCAGCTCACGAAGCTCACATCTATAAATACCAAGAGAGGAAACACTAGAAAGGGGGCCTTCTTCTTCACCACTATTCAAGAGAGAGAGAAAAGACACAACGATACCCAAATTATGGGAAAGTGGAACACCATTGTAAGGCTCTGAACCTCTTCATGGAGAGACAGATCAAATCAATACTATCAATAAAGGCTTTTAATATTTCTCCTCCTAACTCTGAGTACTTATTTTCGCATCTTTCATTTGGTCCAATGGATTATTACGGTTTGCTATGATTTATCCTCATTTATTTTTTATTGTTTTTAAGCTTACAAAGTATATTGATAACATTTGATCCAAACAATATATATAAAGCTAGGAATAGAAAAGGTGATGTGGCACCTCTTATAGCTAAAAAAAGTGCTTTATCTTTTTTCTCCTTTTTTTCTTTTTTTAGTCCAAATTTTCTTATCCGTGTACATATATTACATTTTACATATTCTCATTAAAAGGATTATGAAACTGATGCCTTTTTTAAATCTTATTTATTACCTCTCATCGTCATATCTCAATGAATATCATACTTCAGTTACAAAGAACCTCTCAGCTATTGCTGTTTCCCAATTAAATAAATTCTCATGCCTTCATCGGTCTCAATATATAATAATAATCCCATAGCTAAAAAATTTCCATCTCAGCAACACAAATATTTTCTGTGCGTTATGTCACGAAAATTGTACCTGTTGTCACAACATGTAGTATATGCAGGAGTATTCCACTTAACTTGCCAACCTTTCCTACTCCTTATTGAATCATTTCATTTGTTGCACAACAATATCTTTGCGCAACGGTACAAATGCTGATTTGCACGGTATGATCTGTCTTGAATTTGGAATAAGCATTTTAATTATTATTGCCAGGGAAAACATTAATATAATATTCATGCATAAAATGAGAGAAAGAGCCCCAATAATGGTTGCTACCTTTGCAAGTTGTAACCTTTCATATTTCTAATTTATGGAGAAAAAGGAACTACTATAATCTCCTGTAGTTAGCAGACTTACAGATATACTACAAGTATAGGCTCCCGTCCCGTCAGAAAACACAAACTTCCAGGCAATGGTTCTTCCAGCGGCAAGGTTTGTATTCTTTTATCCTCATTTTCGCACCAACCTTATATATTTTTTTCAAGATTTTCGGTATTACATTATTTGTGACATATCCTCAGGTTTTTCATTTTTTTGCATGTTGTAGTATTTTGGGGTCCTATAATTTTGGAAAAATATTTAGAGAATTTTTTTCATCATCCGCTATTTAACGTATCTCTTTTTACTAGTGTTCTGCCGTTGGATTTTGCTTTACTGTCTTTCCTTTTTTTTCTTTTCGGATTTTGTTCATTTGTTTACTTATATGACAAAATTAATTTATTGGACTTGTAGGATTGTTCGTGAATATGCATATATATGCACGTTTTTCTGGTGTAGTAAAATTATCGATAAAAACAATGTTCCCTCTTGTAATCATTTTATTTTATTTGTATTCCTTCTATCTGGGTCTGAATTATATAGAAATCAAAGTTTGATGAATCGATTTATGTAGTCAATATGCATGTTCATTATTTAGTATAAAAATATTTATTTACTGAAAGAAATACTATTCAACTACTTTATGAACTAACTCTTTTATGTAGCAGAAGATGAATGAAATCAACACAATGTTAAGAGGCTCTTTGTACATCTCTTCTGGTTAACCGAAAAATTTCTTCTATTGTGTTGAAAAAGAATATGACAGTAAAAGAAATTTAAATATTTTTACTACTCTAGGTTCTAATATGAAGAAATACATTTTTTTGGTATTGGAGAAACACATAGCATTACAGTTATGTAAGATGATGTGACACCTCTCTTTAGCTGAGGATTCTATTTATCTTTTTTTTTTTCTTTTTCTTTTGCTTTTTCTATACTTCTTAATTTATCTTATTGCAGGAATAAATATTTTGGTTCGTTCCCCTTCCCTTATTTATGATCTTTTACACAAAGTAACTCCCGTATAAATTCATTGCATATAAATTACTATTATATACTAATAAATATTTCAGTTCTTTAAATTCCCTTTCCCTTATTTATGGGTCTATACAAAGTAACTCCGTTATAAATTCAATGCATTAGTCATTGTGTATACTAATGGAGAGCAGAGCCACCATCGGTCTTCAAGTTCATCGTGTCTTCTCTTATCGATCAACAGTGGATGCTATTTGTTTCACTCTCCTTAGGTATTGGACTCTCCTTAGGTTCATCATGTTTTTCAGAAAGATGTTGCTACACACAATCTAAAATACCGCCCAAGCCTCTGCAGTATGAAGATATGGGCTTGGCTGATTAAGTACTTGTATTATCTCTTATTCGGGTGATAAATTCGCCATTTCTCAATATGAGTTTGTCTTCTTTTATTACATGTGAGAGATGCTTTTTTTTTGTCCTCTTTACTCCCTCCGGTCCAAAATAAGTGATTTTTTGGATGTTTTCATATAAATTAAGAAATTCACCTTTTAGCATTAATTAGAAATGAAATTGACCATATTAACTTTTACTATCTCACATAAACACTCCTAACACATATTCCAACACTATTTACTCCAAGGACAATGTAGGAAAAAAATAATTAATTCATTCTTGAAATATGAAAAAATCACTTATTTTGGACCAGAAGAAAAAGGCCTAAAAATCACTTATTTTGGATCGGAGGGAATATTATTTTTTGTTGTTTAGATTCTTCGTTCACCAGCAATAGAGCAAATTCCGACAATTTTAATGGCGTCGTAGTTAATGTTCGTACGTTGTATGCCAAAAATAGCCCCTAGAACTTTTGCTTACTTTAAATCAGTTTCGTAGTAGCAGTAATATTTGCATTACTTTTAAGTTGTGATAATGATATATTTATTGTTCCCTATGTAACTGCCTAAATTCTACACCCTGTTTCAGTTTATGTGAGAACATTATTATTTGAGAAGTCTACAAGACTGATCTTTGACCATATTTATCTTAGATATTTTATAATTATTTTTAATTATAATTTATTATGAATTAGAATATTTTTTTATGTAATTTCTAAATATATAAATTTTATTTTTAGGAATTTAATGATTTTGTGTCTAATTTCACGATCAATATTAATAAATTTGGCTAAGAAACAGTAGGAGAGAGAGGAAGAAAAAAGTGTTCCGAGGAGAAAAATAAACAAAGAGGGAAAAAACGGAAAGAAAGAAAAAATAATAGAGGATAGAGAAGTAATGTACATGGCTTTTGTGGAATATGAGATCATTTATGGAATTGAAACTTGAGAGGAAGAGTATCGGCACTTATTAACTCAATGGATGAACACCGCAACTTGGATCGGCACTTATTAATTATTTCTTTGTTTCTTTAGCTTCTTTACATTTCTTTCAGTTTTTTTTTTCAATTTGAAAAGAGAATTTTAGGGAGGCTGAAGTTTCACTATCTAATGAAATTTTAGAAAATCAAATATTCCTATATATCTATGTATCTAAAATATACAAATAAGAAAATCGTGTATTAAAACCAAGTAAACTGTAAAAATTGGAGAATTAGATTGTAGAAATTTTCTGATGATGTATTCACAGTAGCTTGTTTCCCTTTATACAAGTAATCTAGCTAAAAGAAAATGTAAAATGAAATTAATATTGTACACTTGTTCAATTCCTACTGTCTAATGCTATAACAGAAAAACTAAATTATTCCCTAACATGTGCTCTCACACCCTTATTTGTACAGTTAGATTTCCCATGTCAATGGCTTTTATTAAATAGCTTTAAGAGCTGAGATCTGTACACGTATAAACTCAAATGAGCAAAACAAAATGGATTAAAAAAATATTTATCTAGAAGACTCTGAAGTCCTTTTGCTATGTCTGAACCCCGTCTTCTCCTTCATTTCTATACAAGATGAAATCTCTTTCATCTTCTTCGTTTATGCTTCTTCTTCTTTCAAATTATTATGGGGTTTCGTCTTAACATCCCCCTCAAGTTGGAGGGTGAAGAGAAAACCCCCAACTTGGGCAAAATCTGATGGTGAGAAACCCTAGTGAGGGGCTTGGTAAAGAGGTCCACGAGCTGAAGCTTCGAGGGAAGGAAAGCGAGAGTGATTAAACCTGAGAGGTACTGTTGCCGGACGAAATGGAAATCCAGCTCCACATGCTTCGTTCTTTTGTGGAAAATTGGATTTCGAGCAATGTAAATGGCCGTTTGACTGTCTGAGTGGACGGTGACCGGCAAAGTAGGAGGAGCAGATAGATCAGCAAGGAGACGAACTAGCCAAGTTATCTCTGCAGTAACATGCCTCATAGATCGATAGTCTGCCTCAACGGAGGATAGTGAAATCGATACTTGTTTTTTCTATTTCCATGAGATTGGAGCTCCCCCTAGGGTGATGAAGAAGCCACTCACAGAGCGGCAAGAAGTCTTGCAAGCATCCCAGTCAGCATCGCAAAAGTCAAGCAGATCAAGAGGAGGATTTGCAGACAGGAGGATGCCTTCTGCTGGATCGGTATTTAAATACTTCAAAACACACATCCCAACAGAAAGATGCAACATTTGGGGCTTTTGCATGTATTGGCTTAGAGTGAGCACAACAAAACAAATGTCCGGGCGGGTATTTGTAAGGTAGTTAAGCTTACCAACAAGGCGGCGATAGATAGCAAGGTCAGCTAAGGGAGGTGACAAGCCAAGATGCAATTTGGAAGAAAGATCGAAGGGTGAAGATACAGTAGCTCCCGAACAACCAAATTCCTCCAACAATTCTAAGGTAAACTTCCTCTGATTGATGACAAAACCTTGTGGCACTCTAATGATTTCCATCCCCAAAAAATAGCGAATATCCCCCAAATTTTTGACTTTGAATTCTGAATCAAGAAACTGGGTAATATGATTGATTTATGCAAAATCATTCCCTGTAAGTAAGATATCATCCACGTAAACTGCTAAAATAGAGATACGACCTTCATTGTGTCTAAAAAACAAAGAATAGTCATCTAGAGAAGCTGAATGTCCTTTGAAACTAAGTTCACCTGCCAATCTAGCATACCACTGTCTAGAGGCCTGCTTCACGCCATATAGGGACTTCTTCAAAAGACAAACTTCATTAGGAGTAGGTGGAGATAGCCCAGGAGGAAATCTCTTATAGACTTCCTCTTGTAAATCCCCATGTAAAAATGCATTATTGACATCAAGTTGCGACACCTTCCAACCTTTCTTAACTGCCATAGTCAAAAGACATCTGATTGTGGTCATTTTTACCACAAGTGAGAATGTCTCAGAATAGTCAATACCTTCTCTTTGGATACCCCCCCTTACTACCAATCATGCCTTTAACCTTTCAATGGAACTATTTGATTTGTGCTTTACCTTGTATACCCACTTACAAGGTAAGGCTTTCTTGCCTTGTGGCAAATTCACAATCTCCCAGGTTTTGCTGAGATCAAGAGCCTATTAGCTCTGCTTCCATAGCCTTTCTCCAATCTGCATCCTGAGAAGCTTGGAAATAATTCTGAGGTTCTAAAATAGAACATACTGAATTTATGACATTTTAATTGTGGATTGACAAAGCTGCAAAGGGTAGAGTAGTGGGAGAAGATGTATGGTTGATACACGAGGAAGTAATGTCAGACAAAAAAATCCCATTGCATACATAGTCTTTCAGATATCTAGGCTGATGAGAAATCCTTTCAGATTTTCTTATAGGTGGAGGAGGTATAAGGATAGTAAGGCTATCAGTAGGAGAAGATGTGGGAGAAGAAAGGTTTGGAGACATATATGAGGTTTGTCTAGAACTGAGATCATTAGGTGAAGGGGAAGTGGGAAGGTTATGAGTGGGAGAGGGAAAAGAAAAATTAAAAGAACTAGAAAGAAGAGGTATGATATGACTGGTAATAGGAGAACCAGTGTTGCTAGGACTAGAGGAGGATGAAGTAGATGGTAAGGTAGATGAAGGGGATAAGGACATGGAATCAGGTGAGGTGTTGTTTAAGATAGGTGAGGTTTGAGGGAACACCTGATGAGGTTGTGTTGTAGGTGTGGTGACAAAAGGAAAATGATTTTCATAGAACTTCACATCTCTAGACACAAAAATAGTTTTTGTCTGTAATCCTAAAAGTTATAACCTTTTTGATATGGTGAATATCCCAGGAAAACACATGCTTGTGCTCTAGGATCAAATTTGCTTCTGTTGTGGGCTAGAGTAGAAGCATAGCACAAGCATCTAAAGACCTTTAAATTGTTATACACTGGTGGTCTACCAAACAAAATGTGATAGAGAGTCTTACCCTTAAGAACTTTGGAGGGGAACCTGTTAATTAGGTAGGTTGCAGTTAGGATGCACTCTTCCTAGTATTGTATGGGAACTCTAGATTGAAAGAACAATCCCCTTGCCACCTCTAGTAAATACCTATGCTTCCTCTCAACTATTCCATTCTGTTGGGGTGTTCCCACACAAGAAGTTTCATGTAGGATCCCTTGTGAAAGAAGAAAATCAGATTGTTATGTTCCTCTTCCCAATTCTAAGGCATTATTAGATCTCACATTCTTCACTTTCACATTGAACTGTCTTTCTGTCATGGCAAAGAATGATTTTAGAAATATGAATGCATTTGCTTTTGAATTTAGCAGAAAAGTCCATGTCCCTCTACTAAAATCATCTACAACAGTTAGAAAATATTTATAACCATTATAAGTGTTAGACTTGAAAGGACCCCATGTATCAATGTGTATAAGATCAAATATCCCATTTGTCTTGATTTGGCTTATGGGAAAAGGTAGTCTATTCTATTTATCTTGATGACAAACATCACACACATGATCAAAAGAGGAAGGAAAAGAAATGAACTTGAAAGATTTCATTACTTCAAAAGGTAAATGGCCCAATCTAGCATGCCATTGGATTACATCAGAAATTACATTCATAGACACAGGCCTTAGACTAGAAACAGTACTAGGAATAGAACTGGAATGATTTTCTTTTGGAATTGAAAATGCATTTTGACTAGAAACAGTAGGTTCTGCACTAATGGAAATAGGATTCAGTAGGTACAATCCTCCTCTTATTTCACCAAAAGCTTGCCCCCTCCTCACTAAAAGGACCTGCAACACACACCCAATAGATGTCAAATTAAGAGAACATTTGAACTGGATGCACAACTTATGAACAAATAGTAAGTTATACTTAAAAGATGTAACATAAAGAACCCTCTCAAGAATCATGTCATTTTGAATGGAAACTCTTCCTATGTGTGTGACATATGACTGGAAAGAGTTAGGCAAGCTAATATGAACATGTATAGGAAGAGGAGACAATTCTAAAAAATAGATTGAATCAAAACACATATGTTCAGATGCCCCTGAGTCAATGATCAAAGTTTTGGTGTTAAACACTGCCAAACATGTTCTTGAATACTTAAGAATAGTACCAACAACTGCATTTGCATTTATTTCAGATCCTGTATTTCCTGTATTACCAACTTGAACCTATCTGATTATATTAACTAGTTCTGAAATCTGTTCTTTGGTCAAGGATTGATTCTGGCTTCCTACTACTGCTTCATTGTTAGGATTTGAGTTGGTTTCATTCTCTTGTCCTCCTATTGCTGCATTTCCTTTTGCTGTGGGTTGATAATTGTTGTTTTGGTAAACTGAAAATCATCAGGGAATCCAATTAGCCTGTAGCAATCTGCCTTAACATGTCCTATTCTCATACAATGAGTGCAGCTGACATTTGGATTATATTTTGCATTCTTAGCTTTGCTCTTTTCCTGCTGATTGTTTCCAGATTTTGAAGAGGGATTCCATCCCCTTTATCTTTGATTGTTGTACCTTAGGCCACCCTTTCCTTGTCCAGCAACCATAAATGAAGATGCATCTGAGTTGAGTTGAGGACTGACCATATTCACAAAAGACTCTCTCTGGTTTTCATCTTGTAAGAGCAATGAATAGGCAAAGTCCATGCTAGGGAGTGGACTCATCATGAGAATGTTTCCTCTAGCCTGAGAATATACATCATTGAGCCCCATAAGAAATTGCAGGATCCTTTGATCCTCTAGAAACTTAGCCACTTTAGCCTTTCCACCACATGCATAATCACAGGAGCAACTTAGATGAGAGCTTAGACAGTTCATTTCATCCCATAGTTTTTTGAGTGTAGTAAAGTAGCTTGAGATGCTGTTATTTCCTTGAAGTGATGATGAAATTTTGTGACGACCCGGCCGGTCGTCTTAAAAATTAATGCCTCGATCCCCTATTAACTGCTTTTCCCAAGTCTATTTATGCTAATTTGAATTGCAGGGGTGTTCGGTTTGAACTTCGGAGAGTTTTGGGACACTTAGTCCCTGAATGAGAGCTTAAGTATTGGAAAGTTGCCCGTAACTGGAACATCATGAAGACAGCCATGGAATGGAAATTCGATGGTTTTGTTAGCTCCGTTAGGTGATTTTGGGGTTGGGAGCGTGTTCAGAATGTGTTTTGGAAGTGTGTAGCTGATTTAAGCTTGAAATGCCGAAGTTTGAATTTTTGAAGTTTCGGTCTGATAGTGAGATTTTGATTCGAGGGTCGGAATGCAAGTATATGGAAGTTGCAGTAGCTCCGTCATGTCATTTGGGATGTGTGTATAAAATTTCAAGTCATTCGGACGTGATTTGGTTAGGTTTTTTTTATCGAAAGCGTATTTTGAAGATTTGGAAGTTCATAAGCTTAATTTTTGGTTTGATTCGTCGTTTTGTTGTTGCTTTAAGTGATTTGAAACTTTGAGTGAGTCCGTATTAGGTTATATGACTTGTGTGTATGATTAGATGGGGTCCCGAGAGCCTCGGGTGTGTTTCGGATGGGCCACGGGTTATTTTCTTCCATTTTGAACTGCTGGAACTGCTGCTTCTAAAATCCTTATACGCGATCGCGATGCTTCTACCGCGATCGCGATGCTTCTACTGCGATCGCGATGGTTTGCTGAAGACCACCTCAAAAACCTTCATCACGTTCGCATTAAGCCTTCCGCGATCGCAAAAGGCTATTTCTCTCTTCTTCGTGATCGCATCTTCTGCCACGTGTTCGCATAGTGCAAATTAGGACCTGGGGCAGTTGACCACCGTTCCTCTCCACATTCGCATGAGACTCTATGCGATTGCATAAGCCACATCTCATTACCCTTCGCGTTCACATCCCTATTCATGCGAACGCAATGTACAATTCTAGGCCTTCTTGAGTTTCCTCTATGCGGTCGCAACCACTGTTCCTCGATCGCAATGAATAAAATCTGGGCAGACAGATTTAAATCCCAAATTCGAGGGTTTCACCATTTAATCACATTTTGACTTCTAGAACTCGACTCTTGGTGATTTTTGAAGGGATTTTTACCTGGGCGTCTTGGGTAAGTGCTTCTTACTTGATTTAGAACAATTTTCACGAATCTCCTCTTAATTTCATCCTTTAATTTCATATTTTTAATGAAAATTGGGTAGAACTTCATAGACCGAATTATTGAGTTTTGAGGGGGTATTTGACCTCCGATTTGAGAGACTTTTATATGGTTAGACTCGTGAGATTACGAGGGTTCTGAAAATGTTAAATGCGTCCGGTTCCGAGACATTGGCATGAGGGGTATTTTGGTCATTTTACCTAAATTTGCATCTTAGCTTTAAATTAAATAATAGAATCAGTTGCTTGAGATGTTATTTACAATGTGTGATTTAATTGAATTGATTTGGGCCGTTTGGAGTCGAGTACTCGTGGCAAGAACGTGGTTGCTAGTTGATTTTAGCTTGCTCGAGGTAAGTATCTTACCTAACCTTGTCTGGGGACTTCCCCTTAGGACTTAGAGTCTTCTTGTTGACTGTATTCCTTGTACGCGAGGTGCCGAGTGCGTGCTCAGATTTATTTGTGAAAAATTCCCCCTTTTAGGGTCTTAGATCCTTGTAATCACCGAATATGAAGTTGTTCTTGATACGATTGAGTTCCCTGTTATTGGTTTCACCTTTACATGACTTACTTGGAATTTATCTGCCCTTTTTGGTTATTCTTGTTGCCTAATTAACTTTTACTTGTTTAACTGTAGACATTTACCCTTCTATAGTTACATTATCATTCCTAACCGCTTGTCTTTATCTGGAAAGTATTATTTCTACCTCTCATATAATTAATTGGTCTTAACTGGAATGAAGTTAGATATCCTATGTTTAGTTGATATTTCCTTAATTGTAATTATTTGATTCTTGTTAACTTCCTTGTTGTTGAACTGAGTATTATGGAATCGTTGTTTCGTATTATTTCTCCCTTGTTGAGTTGTTCTTATTTTGCTTGGTATTTCTCTGTTACGATTATTTCTTATGAGTTAGATGTACCGTCTGTTGGTGAATTGAAATACCTGAGTTGACTCTCTTGCTTTGTTCCTGTATTTACTGTCATTTGTTGTGTGGTACTTGAGACTGTGATGCACGAGGTTTCTACCGTGTTGTTGTTGATACTGTGATGCACGAGGTTTCTGTCGTGTTGTTGTTGATACTATGATGCATGAGGTTTCTGTCACACCTCCTTTTGGCGCTACCGCACCCCGCGAAGGGCGTGGTAAAAGGAGTTTTTCCAATTAAAGGACAA
>MU763621.1:9458-37603 GCA_026770625.1 Nicotiana glauca | reverse complement strand
TTTAGTACTTTTTTATTCTTTCTTCTTTATCTTATCTTTTTTCTTATTTCTTATTATTCTATTATTGTTCTCCATCTTTTTTTTCATTCTCTTTCTTTTTATTTTTGGCACCGACGGCATAAAATGGTGGTCGTCGAAATTTCAAGGACTATATTTTTTTGGCACGAACAAATTTTTCGGCGATATTTTATCTCAATCTGAGTGTGTTTTGCTCTTTATATATATATATATAATTTTTTATTAAAAGTTTAATTTATGTGTGGGAGGAAGAGCAAAAGAAAAAAAATAAATATAAGCTGAAAAATGATGGTCGGAATTTCAAAGAATCTATTTTTTCGGTAACAGATCAAAAAATAGTGAACTCCTAGAAAACTTTCTGGCAACTGGCAATCAACAATCAACAACCAAATTCTTCTTCCTCATTCTCTTCAAAATTCTGCTTCAACAAATAAAACTTAAAAGAGTAAAATCCAAACTTGGTCTCGCTGAAGAATATAGAGCATGCCGGAGCAAATTTTCGGCCAAGTCTATAAGTAAAGAAACTGGATGAAAGAAATGGAAAAGAGAAGATAAACAAGAGGAATAGAAAAATAGTATTTTATAAAAATGTTATCAAAATAAAATTTTAACTTTGTCTTTCTTACTCTCCTAAAGAGAGTAATATACACTCTCTTCTGCCACATCAGCACTAAGGGTATACTAATTCGATTTAAAAAAAGTTCAGGTGAATAATAGGAATCCCTCAAAAAAAAAGTGTATAGTTGAAAATTCGGCTATAGCTCAGGGGAGTACTTATGCACTTTTCTAAAGAGAGAACAAGGAACAAGAATTTAGGTGTTGATTGCTGATTGCTAGAAAGTTTTCTAAGGGCTCACTGTTTTTTTATCTGCTTCTTCAACCAAAAAAAATTCACTACATCGCTTAGGATTGAGTGATGGGAGAAGGTGGGTTGTGTAAAAAAGAAAAAAGAATTTTAAAAAATACAAAAAGTAAGTTGGGAAAGGAAGTAGATGGGAAAATAACAAGAAAAAAAATAATTTTAGTGGGAAATAAATATATCTAATGCCTGTATTTCACCACCAAACACATGTGTTAGTAGTATTTCAGGGTGATACTAATTCCATTTAAAAATATTTTAAGAGGGTAATAGTATCCCTAAAAAATAAAGTATGTACTTACACAATTTTTCTATATTTTCTAAAAGTACTTAAATATATATGTGCATACGAAAGCTTAAAATAGTTATTGAATGCACTTTTATAGGTGAGGTTTTGGGTTTATTTCTCAAACTTTCTTTTTTAGGAGAATTGGGTCCACCCGCGGAGAATAACCATGTTCCTTCTGCATTTTAATTAAGCTCTTAATTCTTTTTCTTCCTTTCTTTGTTTTGGTTTAATATCCTTCCTACATTCTCAAGTCTGGCACATTCTCCTTGCTTATTTTTTTATATTTACATTTTTATTATTACATATTTTTTTTTGCTTATGTTATCTTATTATCTTGCTATTGATACTGATTCTTTTTTATAATTTTTTCACTACTGTATTCCTTTTGAAACTGCTATGATTGTGCTTTGCTTGAGCCGGGGTATATAAGACTGCGTACATAGTACATACTCCTCTCCCAAGATCCAACTTGAGGAATTATACTGAATTGTTATTGTTGTGTGTGTGTATATATATACCTTGAACATGTAATTTCTCAACAACAACAAAAAAAAATTGAACCAATAATATCTAAAGTGCAATGTGTCCAATGCCAGAAATCTAAAAGTTAAACCCGTCAAATTTAAATCTTACATCCACCTCATTGTGATGGTGCAACACATCTTCTTGATACCCTAGAATCTCCCCCGAGTATGGCCAACCAAATGCTAATTCATAAATTACCTGCTGATCTTTTTAAAATTAAAACCAACCTTACCTACATATTTATGTATTGTTTGATTGGGTACGAAGTTTAAAAACGAAAATATTTTGAAATTTATGAACTAAATCAAATCTTAAGCATTTGTGTGACTATAAATAATTTCTTAGGTAGTCGCGAGTTTTTCTTTTTCTTCCTTAGTACCTATATTACTCTCTTACTTTCTTATAGCTTAGTATAACTACAGGTTGTTTTATTGCTTTACTTTTGTTGTTATCTTGTTCTTGTTGGCATTACTTCATTTTGTGTGTTTCCTTTCCGTGGTTTATCAATTATTGTATTTTCTATTGACATTTAATTTAATTTTTTTGGAATCGAAGGTGTATCGAAAACAGTCTCTCTACCTTTACAAGGTAAGACTAAGATTGTGTATACAATACTATTCCAGATGCCACTTGTAGGTTTACACTGGATTTGTTGTTATTGTAAGGGTTAAATGAAAATTTCAAAGTTAAAATACTTCTAAATATAAAAATATGTCATTCTTTTTTATACATAATGAAAAGAAAAATGTGCCACATAAATTGAGACATAGAAAGTATTAGTTATTGGGAAATTTATACTGTGATTATTTTTGTTAGTGTGAGTTAAGACCAAATGACTTGCATAAATATGTAATTTTATTAATGAGGAAAAGAAACAATGTGACCACCGTTATTATTTTAAGCCGAAAAGAAAACATTACTATTATTTGAATAATTCTGATCAAAATCGCCTTATCAAGCAATCAACCAAAGATGCTAATGTTATCAAGTGTCTATCCTGGAGCAACCGTCGAGGGTTGATCTTGCACCGAATGCAGACGTTAGGGTTGCCAATATTCATGGCGAATTATTTAATTTGTATCAAATCAGTAAAGTAATATATTTAATTTGTAACTGTATTCCAATTGGTTAGAGAGAATAGAAAGAGAGAGAGAGAAATTAATATTACCGATTATAATAAACCCAGCCGGAGATTCCACCAACTCTTTCCATAGCATTTCTCCATCTAAACACCTTTTCCACTCCAAACCTTCCTTCTAAACTCTCAAAATCACGTAGAAATGGTCCTCTCTGCCTTCGCACATCCGACGGGTTAACCCGGTAGAAAACGGGCAGAACGAGTTTACCCAACTCACAAATCGTAGCTAATTCCTCGAGACACCATCTCGACAAAGCATAATTGGATGAAATAATAGCAATAGCTGCAGCTGAATCGTTGATTGCATCCATAAGACCTGGAGCGATCTCGTCGCCCTGAGTTAACCCGTTTGTATCTCGAAAAACTCGGATGCCTTTTGAATATAAGGCATCGTATAAGTTTTTAGTGATGTTTTCGCGAGTATCTTCGCCTCTGAAACTCAAGAACACGTCGTAATTTAACCTTAGCGATGGGAGTGAAGTTGTTGTGGCCTGCTCAATTTCCTCCATTGATTCAGTATTGTCAAAACTCAGTACTGTCACAATGCTTTATGCTTTCAGTACGTAGGCATTGAATATATGTACCAGTAGCAGGCAGTGGAAAAGGGTTATAAAAGGAATTTCATCTAATTTTCTTTTTCTGTTTTCCTTTTTGTTTTGGTAGATTTTTCACTTCAAATGACGAGAGAGAAGAAAAGAATCACATGGTAACTTTTGTGTCGGTGAAGGACGATGAAGATAATGGATGGTGTTTGAATTACCGGTTAATTTTAGGGTTAAACTCTACTTGTCATAATAATGGGATTACAAAATTAGTTTTTCGTCACATTAAAATAACTTAATTATTTGTGATTTTTTCAAAAAATACAAATTATAGTAAGGTCAAATTTATGTTGTCGAATTAAACACATCACTCAATTCTTTGTCACTTTGTAAATCTCGCATCAAAATGTAAAAAGTAACATCTTTAATCATCTAGGTATGAAACTTAAGACAATTAAAAAAGACTCATTTTTTTCCCTTGAATCCTAACGGGCTTTCAAACATAAGAGTAATTTTAGGGGGGGGGGGGGGGGATGAGGTATAGCCAGATTTATAACTGGTAATCGAAAAATAGTCAAAGTTTTAGAAGTAATTGAAAGTTAGTTTTTTGTGTAAAGATATAATCTAAACAAAAACACCCTTAAAATTCGGAAAGAATCCACATAATATGCTAGAGTTCAATTTTTTTATATATGAGATTCTAGTATAATATGCTGGAATCTCATATGTGCTGAAGTTTTAACATAATATGTAGGAAGTTTAAATAAAAGAGATCTAAAATCCAGCATATTATGTTGGAATTTTTCGTGCCGGAGTTCCAACATAATATGCTGGAAGTTTATACGCAAGAGATCCATAATACAGCATATTATGCGGGAACTTTTCATATTTCAGCAAAACAATGGTTATTTTTTAATGACTTTACAAACGTTGACTATTTTTCGATCACCGGTCCAAAAACTGGTTAGGCCATACTATTTACACGTAATTTTAAAGCATAGTCAAATGTTGAAGGGTATATTTTAAAAATTTAACCTTCTTGAAGAATTTGAACTTGTAGGGTGTGTTTGGTACAAAGGAAAATATTTTTCAAAAAATATTTTCAAATTTTTCATGTTTGGTTAGTTTAAATATTTTGGAAAATACTTTCTTCATCAACTCATTTTCTTCCAATTCGAGGAAATTATTGGGAAAATATTTTCCAAAACTCTTTCTCAACTTTCCCCACCCTAGTCCCCGTCCCCACCAACCCACCACACCCCCTCACCCCCACCTCCATCCTAAATAAAAATTATTAATAGTATTTTCTTTTCATGTTATAGATAAATTATTATTTTATTTTATTTTGCATTTTAACAAATGAGTATTTTTTATATGATATTAAAAAGTTTTTTTTTCATTCAACAAAAAAGTACTTTCTTTTCATAGAAATCTTTCATTTTAAAAAAAAATATTTTCTTTTCATGATGTAGAAATATTTTTTTTATTTCAACAAAATGAGTATTTTTTCATGATGTAGAAAAAGTATTTTCTTTTATTTCAATAAAATGAGTACTTTATTTCATGTTGTAGAAAGAGTACTTTCTTTTTCAATTAAAAAATATTTTCTTTTTAGTTATGGAGCACAAATTTTAATATTATTTTGCCAACACATTAATCCTTAAATTCTTGAAGAAAAATAAAGTTCCGCAAATGATGGGTATTTGGGGGAGGAGCGAACAACGAAACATGGGACATGGGGGAAAATTTATATGCCCAACGCCCCAAACACAAAGTTTTACCATGTCAGCACTTCGTGTCTCCTCGTACTTGAACTTAAATGTAGAAGCAATTAAAAAAAAGTGGTACAACAGCTTAGGTCAACATCAAAGAGCAATTATCAATTGGGACAGAATGAAGATTTCTTATCTTTTTGAACTTGTTGATTTATTTTACTCTATTTCGATAGAGTAATGGGTAAGTCGTGGAGCAGGGTCAGGGACCACAATTTTTAGCGTATATGTTTAAAGTAAAGAGTTGACCACTCTATTTTGGAATCTGAGAATATTATTTTAATCTTTAACGCATACGTGAACCTAGTTGCGTGCAATATTAGATTTGTCACATCCTAGTTCGCACTTCGCAAAATATCGTGACGGCACATAATCTCTACAATTATATAAGCTTAACAATGTGAAACATAAACAAAACTTGCGGAAGAAATAATCAAACACAAAAAATAACCGAAATAAAAGATATATAAAATGTCGCTCGACATACACAATACTTAACTTCTCAAAACCAATACATACTCCCAAAATCCGAAAACCCATGAATCACAAGCTAAGAAATACTATATAGTTCTAACTCCGGAATGCCTAACAAGAACAGAAAGTACAGAAGAGCTAAATACTAAATACAGGAATAGAAAGAGACTTCTCGGTCTGCGGACGCGGCATATATACCTCGAAGTCGCTAGAATAGTCGCCTCGCCTCAGGGGTGATAGGATTGGATAGAGGTACCTAGATTTGCACATGAAAAACATGCGCAGAAAGGGCATGAGTACACCACGGCGGTACTCAGTAAGTGCTAAGCCTAACCTCGGTTGAGTAGTGACGAGGAAGGTCAGGGCCCTACTGAGCTCAAAATAAATACGAGATAAAACAATATAGAATAACACATTATAACTGAGTGCAACAGTAAGAGATAACCAAAATAGAACAACAACAACAACTAGAACAACGACAGATAATAACATAAAGGAAAATACAATTCAATGCAGAAATAACAACCCGGGGTCTACCAGGATCCCGTCCTGTAGCCCAAAATGTAAATACTCAGTGCATGAGAAATCTAACGGGTGCAGTCCCGTAGTTCCAAAGTAAATATGCTGAGGGGATCTCCCGGAATACAACATTCGTAGTCCCAAATAAACAAACAAGGGGGATCTCCCGGAATACTACATCCGTAGTCCCAAATAAACAAACAAGGGGGATCTCCCCGAATACCACATTTGTAGTCCCAAAGTAAACACACAACAATAGCACGAAGAATACACAATTTAATTCAAATCCCATATCAACGTAAAGCAGTATTTCTAGCCTAGCATGTTGCACATAATCCAAATAAAGCATTTTGAGCAAGTAAATCAATTAAGTCAATTAGACATGCTTCTCTAGACTAACAACATACTTAAATTCCAAGTAGTGTAAACAAGAAAAAGGAAAATACAATTAAGGCTACTTTTCATAAAAATAGGATATTCAACAATTAGCTCAAGTACGCGCTCGTCACCTCACGTATAAGGCAATTCAAGTACCACAATACCAATCCTAAGGGAAAGTCCCCCACACAAGGTTAGACAAGCCACTTACCTCGAACTGGCTTAATAATCAACCTGAAATCACGTTCTTGCCACGAGTATTCGACTCCAAATGGCTCAAATCTATTCAATGCAATTGCATAATGTAAATAACACTTCAACTAACTGGTTCTACAATTAAATTCTAAGCAAATACGCGAAATTAGGTAAAATAACCAAAATGGCCCTCGGGCCCATGTCTGGAAATTGGGTAAAATTTACATTTCTAGAATCTTCACACTCTTACGAGTTCATTTATACCAAAATTATCCAAATCTCATAACATTTCAACCCTTAAATCCTCAAATCTATCCGGGAGGGATTTCTAAACTTTTCCAACTAAATTCACAGATTTAATGCCAAAACTTGTAATAGATTCGAGTAATCAAACCAAAATTAAGTTAAGAACACTTAACCCGTTGTTCTCTCTGAAAATCTCCAGAAAATCGCCTCTTCCCGAGCTCCAAATCGTAAAAAATGGATCCCATTTTCAAAACTTAACATTCTGTCCATACCTTTTCTTCATTGCGATCGCAGGAGAAGTGATGCGATCGCGTAGAAGAAAATAACTACTAGCCCAAAATGTTCTATGCGATTGCGGGCAAATCAATGCGATCACATAGAAGGAAAATACTGATGTCCAAATTTGTGCTATGCGATCGCATATAAGGAAAATACTGCTACCTAAATTTGTGTTATACGATCTCGGGCAAATTAATGCAATCGCATAGAAGGAAATACCAGATAGCAGAACAACAATTCAAAAATAGGGAAAAATGACTCGTAGCCCATCCGAAACACACCCGAGGCCCCTCGGGACCTCAACAAACTTGCCAACCAATCCCAAAACAGCATTCAAACTTGTTCCCACCTTCGGAATGCTTAAAGCAACATCAAAACACCAATTTTTCATCGAATTCAAGCATAAAAATTTCAAAAACTCTAAAACATGCTTTCGATCAAAAATTCTATCAAACCTCATCCGAATGACCTAAAATTTTACACACACATGACATTTAATACTATGGAGCTACTCAAACTTGCGGAATTTCATTCTGACCCTCGGATCAAAATCTCACTATGGAACCGAAAACTTCAAAAATTAAACTTTCAGCATTTCAAGCCTAAATTAGTTATGGACCTCCAAAACAAAATCCGAACATGCCCCTAAGCCCAAAATCATCTAACGGAGCTAATGGAACCATCAGATTTCCATTCTGAGGCCATCTTCACAATGCTCTGACTAAGGTCAAGTTCTTAACATTTAAACTCTCATTAGGGACTAAGTTTCCCAAAACTCTCCGAAACTCAAAACGAACATCCCGGTAAATAAAAATAGCAGAAATAAATACGGGGAAAGCAGTTAATAGGGGATCAGGGCATTAATTCTTAAGACGACCGGCCGAGTCATCACATCCTCCTACACTTAAACATTCGTTCGTCCTTGAACGAGCATGAGACATACCTAAAGTAGTGAAAAGATGAGGGTAATGACTGCGCATATCCTTCTCGGTCTCCCAGGTTGCCTTCTCGACCGGCTGACCCCGCCGCTGAACCTTTACTGATGCAATGTCCTTTGACCTCAACTTCCTAACATGCCTATCTAATATTGCAACCTCCCCAACAAGTCTCAATATCTCAAAAGGGCCAATAAACCTCGGACTCAACTTTCCCTTCTTCCCAAATCTCATAATGCTCTTCATAGGCGAAACCCGAAGCAGAACCCGCTCTCGAACCATAGAGGAAACATCATGAACCTTCCGGTCCACGCAACTCTTCTGTCTGGACTGGGCTGTACGTAGTCTATCCTGAATTACCTTAACCTTATCCAACGCATCTTGAACCAAGTCTGCTCCCAATAATCTAGCTTCACTCGGCTCGAACCAACCCACCGGAGATCTGCACTGCCTACCATATAAAGCCTAATACGTTGTCATCTGAATGTTTGATAGATAGCTATTTTTGTATGCAACTCCGCCAACTACTCTAAAGAATAGGTAGTACACACAGGAATAAAATGAGCGGACTTGGGCAGTCGATGCACAATCACCAAATAGCATCAAACTTTCTCAAAGTCCGTAGGAGCCTAACTACAAAGTCTATGGTGATCTACTCCCAATTCCACTCCGGAATCTCTATCTGCTGAAGTAACCCACCCGGTCTCTGGTGCAATTAAGATCCTTCTGCCTGAACAGAAGCTACAAACTACGGTGATCGGTATAAATCTCACAAGGCACAACGTACAAATAATGACGCCAGATCTTTAAGGCGTGAAAAATAGCAGCTAACTCAAGATCATGGACAGGATAATTCTTCTCATGTACCTTCAACTGTATGGATCCGTAGGCAATCACCCTACCGTTTTGCATCAATATCGTTCCAAGGCTAATCCTCGAGGCATCATAATAGACAATATAAGACCATGAACCCGTAGGCAATACCAAAACTGTAGTTGTAGTCAAAGTTGTTTTGAGCTTCTGAAATATCGCCTCACACTCTTTCGTCCACAGGAACGGAGCACCCTTCTGGGTCAATCTGGTCATACGGGCTGCAATCGATTAAAACCCCTCCACAAAACGACGGTAGTAATCCGCCAAGCAAAGGAAACTGCGGATCTATGTAGCTGAGGATGGTCTGAGCCAACTCTGCATGGTCTCTATTTTCTTCGAATCCACCTGAATATATACCCTCACTTGACACCACGTGGCCTTAGAATGCCACAGAATCCAACCAAGACTCACATTTCGAGAACTTAGCATATAACTTCTTCTACCTTAGAGTCTAAAGCACAGTTATCAGATGTCGCTCATGATCTTCCCGTCAATGACTAAGGAGTCAAGATATGGCTGGTATACACTATGCATCAAATGCATAAAGGCTGTTGGGGCATTGGTTAGCCCAAATAACATAACAAGGAACTTGTAATGACCATATCGAGTCCTGAAAGTAGTCTTCGGGATATTTGGCTTCCGAATCTTCAACTGATGGTAACCTGAGCGCAAATCAATCGTAGAAAACACTTGTGCGCCTGAAGCTGGTCAAACAGATCATCAATACGAGGCAAAGTATAACGGTTCTTCACTGTAACTTTGTTCAACTGGGGCAATAATCAATACACATACGCATATAACCATCTTTTTTCTTCACAAACAAGATAAGAGCACCCCAAGGTGATACACTAGGCCGAATAAAACCCTTATCAAGCAAATTCCTGTAACTGATCCTTCAATTTAATGAAGGTCTCACCTCATCCTTAGTCCATAACCTTAGGACATGACCCAAACTTCAACACCTGACATTCGTTATAGGACCCGAATTCCACATCATCACACGACATTAGTCTTTTTTCAACACACTTCAAGTTTTAATAACGCTTAAATACTTCAAAATTTTTCCGGGATGTTACATTTTCCCCCACTTAATGCCATTCTTCCTCAAATACTCAACATAGCTTATCTCTTTCTTCGCACATCTTAATGTCCCAAAAATTTCTAACTTTTGAATTTTTTAGAAATTTCGGTAGAGTCTCCCCTGTAATTGAGACTATCCACCTGTCAGAGTAATACCAAAACAACTCCTAACAACATATCCACAACTCGACAAATTATCACAAAATATATATCAACAATGCTAATCTTCGCATTACAAGCACGACATTATCATAACGATATTTGGACGCGAAACACATCATATGTATGCCCATAACCACGTCTTTAGCCATAATAATTATTCATAAATCACAACATTGCCAATTAACCTTATGTTAATAAACTCTCATTTCAAACCTCCACTTTACTCACAACGAGGCATGGAGACCTCATAATTACTTACCCGAATTAACGAGTCACATTTAACGCCACCTGGGCGCCGATATCATAGGCTAAAACTCAATATTTACAACACAAAAATGGCTGAATATGAACAGAAAATATACAAGAATTGTCAAATAAGCCTAACAGGCATGCCTCCCTATTAAAATATAGTACCATTTATTTTTTTAATTTCATAAAAGTAGAATTTTAAACACATAAAATTTTCACCATCAGGACCTCGTCCTTATATAACATCCACCGCAGCTTGTAGCCCGGTTTAAAATATTTCACATTATATAAAAATATGAGGATCTCGTCCTCAACTCTTGTCATGCCCCGAACCTGGTCCTGACATAACACGACACTCGGTGCCTGACTACATGTGATCGAGCGAACCAACTGGCTGGCTGAATCAACATGTGGTATCATAACATACTGAATGGAGAAGATAAACTAACACATGCTGATATACTGAAAGTCTAGATGATATAAATCAAAGTGCGGAAATACTAATACAATTCTGAAATATATTAGTAGCCAACATAGCTTAAAATGAAAAATATGTGGCTCTGTCTAACTCTTACTCTAGTCTATGAAGCCTCTAATGAAATACTGAAAACACTGACTATCTGCAAATATTGAGAGGCTGTAAAGTAATGATAATGCCCCGAAAGAGATGGGGATCACCAAATAGCTGGTACGACAATCCTAGCGCTCTGAATCATGAACCTGTAAATCATTACCTGCATTGTGAGATGCAGGCCCCCGGCAAAAGAGACGTCAGTACATTTGAATTGTACTGGTATGTAAAGCAACTGAAAGAAAAGATTATAAAAGCTGAAACTGAAATGATAACTATTACAATTGAAACTGAAGTGAGAACTGGTAACTGAATTGATAACTGATAATATAATGATAACAGAACTGATAACTGAAAAGATAACTGATAACTGATAATTGAACTGATAACTGAACTGAATAAAGGAAGTAAGGATATGAATAATCCCTCTTCTGAATGATGAACAACTTATTTATCTGAATAAGCTACGGCCTCGGGCCCAATATATATGTACACAAGCTACGACCTCAGTCCCAAGTACACGTATACATAACTACAGCCTCAGGCCCAAAAATGAATAAAGCATAAATTACGGCCTCAGGCCCAAACATGCATAAAGCATAAATTACGGCCTCAGGTCCAAGTATGCATAAAACATATAAACTACGGCCTCATGCCCAAATACAGGTGTTCAACATTCAGGAATTTAAAATCAGAAACTGAGAATCATACTGCAATACATGATAGTGAAATACTGAATCACATTGAGTTACATGATACTGGAATACTGGATCATACTGGGTTACATAATAGTGACATACTGAATGGAACTGGACTGAGACATGTATTCTTGAACTGATTATAAATACTGAAATTTCAACTGTATATGGCATACTGAGTAATCTATACTAAGACTCGGGGGCATCAAAACCAAGTCTATATTGAATACGCACTGAGCTCACAACGTTCAAAATGAAAGTCATGAGCGAGTTATGAAGCTAGAGAATAGAAGTTCTACAACTATTCAAGGAACTAGGATTAACTATATTTTTGAGGCAATTGATAACGTCGTAAAAGAAACGTAGTGTAGGGAGAATCATTAAAATTCCCAAACATGGAGAGTTAGCCTCACATACCTTAACTTCCTACTCTTGAGCGTAATACAACATTCTCCAACCCTTTCAACATTAATCTATATAAATACAAGTCAAAGGGATTCCATATTAGCATAAATTCTCATGTTTTAGTCACTTAAACATTTTCTCAAACACTTTGTGACATAAAGCTTCATGGTCCTTATTAATGGTGTTTCTACACCCAACAAGCCATTCTCTTGATCCTAGATAAATTCTAAAGTCTCAAATGGTTATAATCAACATTATGATTCATCACCCTTAAGGTAAACAACACTCTTAACCAATAATCAACACTCAACACCCCAACCCTAAAATCGTTCATGGTTTTCTATAAAACCCATCAAATTATATCTCATGCACTAGGGTTTATAATCATCAAACTAATGCTAGAATCAATTAGAGAATGAAAATATTACCTTTTTGACGTTCAATCTCCTTGAATTCGATTTCTAGGATTCTTTATCTCAACAACGATGTCCCAATCGAATATCTAATGATATGGAAGGTTTAACCATGTTAATAAGATGTTGGGAAATTAAAATTAACTTAGAATCACCATTAGAACTTACCTTGGATGGTGGAAGGACCCTTAAGGAGTTAGGTTTTTGAGAGTTCTCCCTTCTAGAGCATGTTTTTAGGTTTTTGGGCTGTGGGAGACGAAATATAGCTTTAAAACGATCCCCACTAGAGCGTTCGCACACCTGGAGGCTTGTTTGCACTAAATGGCAGTAACACTGCCTCCCACTAGCGCGATCGCGCACCTGGAGGCTTGTTCGCGCTAGTGTTCGCGCTACCGGGCGCACATAACTTTTTTCACAAAGATCCTTTTAGGCTCCATAATATATAGCTGGAAATCTATTTCAATGTCCTAAAACTTTCATGCTTTGCATTTTCCCCAATTCCTTACACATTTCCACTAAAACTTGATGGAAGGCAGACCTTCTGCAAACTTAGTTGATTTTATCAAATCTTATGCACCTCACTTTCCATCTAAATTTTGAAACAACTATTTCACCCATAATCATCCCGATGGGAATTCACATGTCCAAAATATAACCTTACTATTCCTTTAACTCAATCATACCTAAGTATAATTTATGGGGTATTACATTATCTCCCCATTGGGATCATTCATCCTCGAATGATTGTCTTGACTGTAAATTCTACTAACTCCGGACCTTAACTGAGTCTGGTGAAAACATGAACTTTCATTAACACTTGTATGCAAAACTGAATGAATACATAATTACTGAACTAAATGACTACTGCATTGACTGAATATTGGTCTGCCATGGATGCGTGAATACTGAACTAACATGGATACATGAATATTGAACTAGCACGAATAATTGAGTAGTCTGGGTACTAAGCTGGAATGAATGTCTAAGTATTGGACTAACATGAGTAGCTGAGTATTGAGCTAACATGAGTATCTGAGTACTGAACTGACATGAATATCTGAGTACTGAACTAACATGAGTATCTAAGTACTGAACTGACATGAATATCTAAGTACTCAACTGACATGAGTATCTGAGTACTAAAAACTTGAATGTTATAACATGACACGTGAAATACTGATCTTGCCACTACTAATTCTGGTGGCAACTCCAACTCATAATCTAATTGACCGATCCTTCGCAAGGTTCTATATGGGCCAATATAGTAGGGACTATGCTTTCCCTTCTTCCCAAATCTCATAATGCTTTTCATACGCGAAACTTTTAGAAACATCTAATCATCAACTTGAAACTCTAGATATCTATGTCGCATGCTCGAATAGGACATCTTGGCGGCTCTGAGTTTTCTTCAAATTCTCTTGAATCAACTTAGCTTTCTCTATAGTCTGATAGACCAAATTGGGTCCTAACAACTCCACTTCTCCAACTTCGAACCAACCAATTGATGATCTACACCTTCACTCATACATAGCTTCGTACGGTTCCATCTTGATAGTAGAATGGTAGGTTATTATTAGCAAGGTCAATGAGAGGTATGTGATAAAACACTAGGCTTTTTGCTGCTCGACTTTCACTTGTTGATAATTCAGACACTTGGCCACAAAGTCTACAACGTTCTTTTTCACGTTGCTCCACCAATTAATATCCTTAATACCATGAAACATCTTTGGGGAACCTGGATGGAAAGAATACATGGAATTATGGGCTTCTAACATGATCTTCCCTCTTTAAGTCCATCTATGTCTGGGACACAAAATTTGTCCTAGTACCTCAAAGTCCCGTCATCTCCCCCTTATTCAAAAGACATCATTTTATACTTGTGAATCTTCTCTTTCAACTGCAACACGTATGGATCATCAAATTGTTTCTCCTTCTCTTTCGCAACTAATGGGGAACACGTCCTGTTCTAGACAACAACTCTGTCATCTTCGGAGTCCGAAGTCGAACTCCTATCTTGGTTGGTGAACTTCTTTCACCAGAGTTCTCTTATCTACCTAAATCATGAGTTATAATTCTCATACCTTATCTTCTTAAGCACTTCCTGAAAACACTTATAGAATTGTTGTGAGTTAAGTCTTTAACCAGTACTCCGAAGACTAGGGTCTCGCGCAATGGCACTACCCTTGTGATACATAATTGGGCATGATTTTATAGCTTTTCTATAATCACTTTATCACCAATAATTAAGCTCGGTGATCATTCTACTCACTTTGTGTTTGTTACACATGCTAGACTTATTCCTTGTGGTAATTATACACTTTTCCCTCATTACCGAACTGATTTTCCTTTTCATATCCATGCTAACTATTCGATTTTCAAATCACTAACTGGACTTACAAAAAAAAATTATATCACCCCTTAGACCAAAGGTCTTATACTTGCGGATCCTTCTCTTTTTGTTGGGCTCCAAATAACTTTCCTTATTTTTTGCATTTCTATGCACTCTACGTCAATGGCGACTCATCTTCCAACTTACTTTTGAGAAATCTTTCTTACTAAGAAAAACTAATTTACTTACATAAATGAAAATCTAATGTATTCACAACTATCACACACAATCTTAATGGCTTAACTCTGCTCACACTGCCAATCCTGGAGACCACATTTCGATAATTCCTAAAGGCTATTCTTCTAGAGTTTTCTCTTTTATTGATAGCTGATTATTTTTCCCACTATCACTATACTTCGGATTTAACTTAAACTCCTTGGGTTATAATACACGTTCGGTATTTCAAACTGTCATCCACTCACTAGAGTTAATCTGGTTAAGTGAATCAAATTGTACCTCTACTAGCTCTGCTAAAATTCCTAATTTGTTGTATCTATTCAACACTTACTCAATATCCCTTTTCTAACCACTTGCTAGCGTCATATTCTCTTCTCTTGGTCTGAATAACTAAAATGGAGCATAAGGTTACTCCTAACTACCCTCATCATATGACCATATTCTTTTGCCGTGCACTATCATTCTTTTTGAACTATGTATATGGATCACACATAGGAAAATTTCATCTGTCTTAAACAAAATTAGAATATCTAACCCTGAACTTTCTATAAAATACTAAATCATATCATACTATAAATACCGCGGTAATCACTTGGTCACATAACCTAAGGGGGAACTGCCATATCTCTTATCTAACATCAATCACTACTTCTTATAGTAGCTTGCTAACGTGGTACTTCTTGTTCCGATTTGAATAAATCTACACAACTTAAAATCATTCCCTGAAATTCAATATTGGCTGCTCTTGGTTCTCATTGCATACATCATATCTTCTAGTCATTTGCATGAGTTCTATAAAAAAAATACATCTCTAATAATAACAATCATTTTTTTACTCCTAGGTATTTTACCCTTAGGCTTTTTTCTGTCCAAAACTATAGTAACCAATGTTATGGTCTGACATCTGAACTATCATCATCCAACTTGTGGCTCCATTTCCAAAAATTAACTGAAGTTGTTCTAGGAGGTAAAACACATATGAATACACTACCATGCACAAACTTATCTTTCAAAGTATACCATCATCTGATTAATCACTTACTGCACCATCCAGCGATTCTTGGGTCTTAATCCGGACCTATAATATGCGAAGATTTCGCTATGATCACAATTACTTAAATTTTTTTAGAACCCATATGCATCACTGTATACTCACAAGTCACCAGAAATTTTGATACACTAAAAATTGGAGATTTGGTAACTGAATAAAAAAATAACTGGCTTACTGAATAACCATAAGATTACCATTTGAAAGGCCGCTAACGGAAAACTGAGATAATTTGATATCCATAAAACATGATAACTGCTTTTGTACTTTCTGATAAGGTTATGCTCTAATGTCTGCTAGTATCCATTGCATCCCACTTTTGACATCCTCTCAAGTCTCATATTTACCAAGATGTACTCCATAATTATACCCCAATGGGAAATTATCCTCTCTAGGACCTTAGGTTTCTCCTACGCGTCGCTTGGGCATCCAATACGTTTGGAATTCGATAGGAAGAAAAGGTTAACTATTGCTCTAAGCTTCATGGCACGATCTAGAGTAGAAAGAAGTGACACAACCCTGAATGTCTTAGTAGTTAACCGTTTATATGAGTGGCCGTCACACACATATAAAGGAAACTATACTAGACACGGCTTCATAGACTCCCCAGGACTCTGATACCAAGCTTTGTCATGCCCCGAACCTGGGCCTGGACGTAACACGACACTCGGTTCCATACTATATGTGGCCGAGCGAACCAACTAGCTGGCTGAATCAACATGTGGTATCGTAACATACTGAATGCAGAAGATAAACTAACACATGATGATATACTGAAAGTCTAGATGATATAAATCAAAGTGCGGAAATACTAATACAATTCTGAAATATATTTGTAACCAACATAGCTTAATATGAAATGCATGTGACTCTGTCTAACTCTTATTCTAGTCTATGAAGCCTCTAATAAAATACTGAAAACACTGACTATCTGTAAATATTGAGAGGTTGTAAAGTAATGATAATGCCCCGCAAGAGCTGGGGATCACCAAATAGTTGGTACGAGAATCCTAGCGCTCTGAATCATCAACCTGTAAATTATTACCTGCATTGTGAGATGCAGCCCCCGGCAAAAGGGACGTCAGTACATTTAAATTGTACTGGTATGTAAAGCAACTAAACGAAAGGATTATAAAAGCTGAAACTGAAACTAAGCTGATAACTGAAATGATAACTATTGAAACTGAAACTGAAATGAGAACTGGTAACTGAACTGATTATTGAAAAGATAACTGTTAACTGATAACTGAAAAGATAACTGATAACTGAACTGAATAAAGGAAGTAAGGATATGAATACTCCCTCTTCTGAATGATGAACAACCTGTTTATCCGAATAAGCTACGGCCTCAGGCCCAATATATATATGCACAAGCTACGGCCTCAAGCCCAAGTATACGTATACATAACTACGACCTCAGGCCCAAAATGCATAAAGCATAAACTACGACCTCAGGCCCAAACATGAATAAAGCATAAACTACGGCATCAGGCCCAAGTATGCATAAAGCATATAAACTACAACCTCAGGCCCAAATGCAGGTGTTCAACATTTAGGAATTTAAAATAAAAAACTGAGAATCATACTGCAATAAACGATAGTGAAATACTGAATGACATTGAGTTACATAATACTGGAATACTGGATCATACTGGGTTACATAAAACTGACATGTTGAATGGAATTGGACTGAGACATGTATTCTTGAACTGATTATGAATACTGAAATTTCAACTGTCTATGGCATACTGAGTAATCTATACTAAGACTCGAGGGCATCAAACCCAATTCTATATTGAATACCCACTGAGCTCACTACGTTCAGAATGAAAGTCATGAGCGAGTTATAAAGCTAGAGAATAGAATTTCTACAACTATTCAAGGAACTAGGCTTAACTATATTTCTGAGGCAATTGATAACGTCGTAAAAGAAACGTAGTGTATGGAGAATCATTAAAATTCCCAAACATGGAGAATTAGCTTCACATACCTTAACTTCCTGCTCTTGAGCGTAATACAACATTCGCCAACCCTTTCAACATTAATCTATATCAATACAAGTCAAAGGAATTCCATATTAGCATAAATTCTCATGTTTTATTCACTTAAACAATTTCTCAAACACTTGGTGACATAATGCTTCATGGTCCTTATTAGTGGTATTTCTACACCCAACAAGCCATTCTCTTGATCCTAGATAAATTCTAAAGTCTCAAATGGTTATAATCAACATTATGATTCATCACCCTTAAGGTAAACAACACTCTTAACCAATAATCAACACTCAACACCCCAACCCTATAATCGTTCATGCTTTTCTATCAAATCCATCAACTTATATCTCATGCACTAGGGTTTATAATTATCAAATGAATGCTAGAATCAATTAGAGGGTGAAGATATTACCTTTTTGACGTTCAATCTCCTTGAATTTGAGTTCTAGGATTCCTTCTCCCAACAACGATGTCCCAATCGAATATCTAATGATATGGAGGGTTTACCCATATTAATAAGATATTGAAAAATTAAAATTAACTTAGAATCACCATTAGAACTTACCTGTATGGTGAAAGGACCCTAAAAGTTAGGTTTTTGAGAGTTCCCCTTCTAGAGCAAGTTTTTAGGTTTTGGGGCTGTGGGGGATGAAATATAGCTTTAAAATGACCCCCCACTAGCGCGTTCTCTGAAGGCTTGTTCGCACTAGTGTTCACGCTAAACGGAAGTAACACTTCCTCCCACTAGCGCGATCACGCACCTGGAGGCTTGTTCGCGCACCTGGAGGCTTGTTCGCGCTACCAGGCGAGCATACGCGTACTGTTCTGAAAACGTACATAATGTTTTGCACAGAGATCTATTCGGGCTCCATAATATATAGTTGGAAATATATTTCAAAGGTATATAACTTTAATGCTTTGCATTTTCCCTAATTCTTTACATATTTTCAATAAAACTTGATGGAAGGAAGACCTTCTGAAAACTTAGTCGATTTTATCAAATCTTATGCATCTCACTTTCCATCTAAATTTTGAAACAACTATTTTTAACCCATAATCATCCCGATGGGACTTCACATGTCCAAAATATAACCTTACTATTCCTTTAACTCAATCATACCTAAGTCGAATTTACGGGGTATTGCATTATCTACCCCTTGGGATCATTCGTTCTCGAATGATTGTCTTGACTGTAACTTATGCTAACTCCGGACCTTAACCGAGTCTGGTGCAAACATGAACTTTCATTAACACTTGTATGCTAAACTGAATGAATACATAATTAATGAACTGAATGACTACTGTAATTTCTAACTTTCGAATTTTTCAGAAATTTCGATAGTCTCTCCTGTAATTGGGACTATTTACCTGTCAGAGTAACACCAAAACAACTCCTAACAACATATCCACAACTCGATAAATTATCACAATGTATATATCAATAACTCTAATCTCCACATTACAAGCACGGTATTATCATAACGATATTTGGACGTGAAACACATCATATGTATGCCCATAACCACGACTCTAGCCATAATAATTATTCATAAATCACAACATTGCCAATTAACCTTATGTTAACAAACTTTCATTTCAAACCTCCATTTTACTCACAACGAGGCATGGAGACCTCATAATTACTTACCCGAATTAACGACTCACATTTAACGCCACCTGGGCGCCCATCTCATAAGCTAAAACTCAATATTTACAATATAAAAATGGCTGAATATGAACAGAAAATATACAAGAATTGTCAAATAAGCCTAACAGGCATGACTCCCTATTAAAATATAGTACAATTTATTTTTTTTAATTTTATAAAAGAATAATTTTAAACACATAAACTTTTTACCACCAGGACCTCGTCCTTATATAACATCCACCACAACTTGTAGCCCGATTTAAAATATTTCACATTATATAAAAATGTGAGGATCTCATCCTCAACTCTGAATCACGAGTATTTGCACATTGTGCCAACTGAAAATTTTCATTTCCTTTCTTTCTTCTTTTAAAATAGTATATGGAGCATGTCGAAGCTAATTTTCAGCCAAGTCTATAAGTAAAGAAACTGGATGAAAGAAAAGGAAAAGAGAAGATAAACAAGAGGAATAGGAAAATTGTATTTTATAAAAATATTATAAAAATAACCATATTCCTTCTTGTATTTTAATTAAGTTCTTAATTCTTTTTCTTCCTTTCTTTGTTGGTTTAATATCCTTCCAACATTCCCAAGTCTGGCACGTTGAAATTGCCATTCTCCTTGCCATATATCAGTAGCTTTAGTATAATTATTTAGATTTGTATTATTACATGCTATTTTTTTTTGCTTCTGTTATTTTATTATCTTGTTATTAATACTGTCACACCTCCTTTTTACACACCTACCCCGAGGGATAAGGTATAAGAGAGTTTTTCCATTTAAAGTGATATTATTCGAAATAGGATTATTTATTTATTCAGAGTCGCCACTTGGGATAGGTTTGGCTTTTGGTGTCCCAAATCACCGGTTTATTTTGCATCCCAAATCGAGGAAAATTTTCGACTTCCCAATTGGAGTATGCGAACCAGAAATTTTAAGTAAGGAATTCTGTTGACCCGAGGGAAGGTGTTAGGCACCCCCGGATCCTGTGGTTCTAGCACATCGCTTAAATTATTATATTTTGCTAAAAATCTAATTTTTATACATGTTTAACTTATGTGTTTTATTTTTATTTTAAACCACTTTTAGTATTATTTTAAAGAGAATTGCAACATCGTGAAAACACGTCTCGAACCACGTCACATAAATGTACCCGTGGCTATTGACGTATTTCGACTCCGTTGAGATTTGGATTTTGGTCACATAAATGTGCATCCGAGTTTAGGGAGGTAATGTTATTAAAATACGCGCCTAAAGAGTCTAACGCATTATTATTTTGGAAAAGGCCGTGCAATTCGCTAAATGGCTCATCCCGAATTCTAAATATTTTATTTTTAACCAATTATTAAGGGCCCCGCAATTTATATTTTGTTTGGCAAGGCTCGCCTCATTTATTATTTAAGGCTGATTCTAAAGCGGCTATGATTTTTTATTTTTATGTTTGTCTCTAAAAGAAATTAAGAAAGGCCCTAATTGCTTAATATTATGAAATCGGGCTTCAAGTTCAAGTTCGGGTCCAAGCAAAAGGGGAACCTTTTAACTTGAAGCCCGCTACCTAACTTGAAACCCACGACCGACCATTTATATGCTAACAAACTAGTAATTACTAACTACGGGATTCAAATCGCACATATCTAAGCTAACATGCTGGAACTAGCATACTGGTGCGTCAAAAATCATTTGAAACTGATTTGTAGTTATTGAAAACAAATAAAATTACACTACATTATTCTACACTAGTAACGCAACATGATCAATATTACCATTACTAACTAATCAGAATAGTTGAGTTCCCATCTATCAGTTATGAATGGGAATCATAAATTCCAAACAGAACAACTTAATATTTCAGTTAAATTCTGATTCCGAAATCATACTACACAATACGAAATACACTGATATGGCTAATGAGAATTTGCATATTCTAATAATTCAACCAGTATGCTACTGATTGATAGTCCGGTTATACAAATGGCACAAAACCTCAAGTAGCTAAACTATGTATACATTAAAATAGATTAGTACATATGAATTCATGGTTCAACTTCACACGGTAGTTCAAGCAGAATTTCCTCATATAGTTCAAGCGGTCCGTTGGATTGCTTTGGATTGAATGGCTTAGATCTTTTGATTATGAAACGACATAGTTTCAACGTCAAACTACGCCGTTTTGCCCGTCTTTGAGGTTGGCTGGTCTGAATCGGGTGAGGCAAATGTTTTGGGCCTGGATTTGGTCAATTTATGGATGGCCCAGTCCGGTTTTAATCTCCATTTTTATTCCTTTCTATTTATTTCTTTTTCCAAAACTAAAAGTCCAATTTTTAAAACCAAAAATCCTAGATCATATTGTAAAACCAAAATTAACTTAAAAAATGTTAAATAACTCTTAATAATAAACATCACAAAAAATTAAACACCAATCACACAATTTGGATATTAAAGGCTAAAAATGCAAATTACATTATTTTTTGATTTTTCATTTTTGTAAAGTAACTTAATTACTCCTAATTGTAAAATTAAATCCTAGAATGAAAATACAACATATTTTTTTTATTTTCATTAATTTAACAAATAAACATGCACAAACAAATGTAAACAATACAATAAAAATAACACAAAATTCGCAACAATTGTAAACAAAGAAAACTATTTTATTTTTGCATTTTTTTGGGAGTAATTCTCATATAGGGCAAATATCACGTGCTCACAGCTGCCTCTCTTTGCCCGGAAACGCAAAGAGTTTCGTGCAAAGATAAAATAAGTGGATACAAGCTATTTTTCCCGTTTGAGTACTCCGTGTGAAGCATTTTTTAAAAGATTTGGCTGAACCTTTGCTTCAAAAGGTCTCCTACATATTCTTGGCTGAAAGGGAGTCAGGTCAATGTAGTTCGGGAAGTTTTGGTAGCTGGGACTACCATGAAGCTATGATCTTACTCTTATTGCTGTTACTGCTTACTGACCTCCTTATTACACCAAAAAGGGAAATCGAAGCTAAGCTAGCTACGCCTATCAACTATGAGTTACAAGATTCCTATCTATAATTCTCTTGAAACTTGATCTTGAGTCTTAGCTGATTTTGCTATGGACTTCGATCTGAATTTTGATGCTCGGAAATTGTAAGTGTTTGCTTCTTCACGCAACACTGGGTCAAAACAGGATCAGCGGAGCTTGTGACTTCAATTAGATTTTGAGCAATTCGCACCCTTGCTTGCTTCATATTTGAGTTCATTTCTTTTTGTTCTTTTCTTCTTTTCTTGATTTTGGATTGAGACTTATTCCATTGGTCATCTCGCACCATGTGTCTTGAAATCGACCTGCCTAAGAAACCAAAACAAACAAACGAATGGCATTTTCTGCCCCAGTTTTCACTAGGACAATTTCGTGAGTTAGTTGTGACACCTATCTAAGCGATTAAATAAGGATTGTGTATCCTTGTGAATGGATCCAGGTTATGCTGGGGGAAGAAAAAGGGTCTCGGGTTATGCCGGGACAAAAGAAAAAAGTTTCTTGGGTTATGCCAGGGAGATCCTTAAGTTTTTTGGCTGGGATTTGGAAAAGAAAAAGCTCATTGGGTTATGTCAGGGAGATCCTTGGTTTTTTGGCTGGGATTTGGAAAGAAAAATCTCCTTGGGTTATGCCAGGGAGATCCTCGGTTTTTTGGCCGGGATTTGGAAAGAAAAAGCTCCTTGGGTTATGCCAGGGAGATCCTCAGTTTATTGGCCGGGATTTGGAAAGATAAAGCTCCTTGGGTTATGCCAGGGAGATCATCGATTTTTTGGCCGGGATTTGGAAAGTACATGCTCGTTGGGTTATGCATGGGAGATCCTCAGTTTTTTGGCCACAATTTGGAAAATAAAAGGCTCCTTGGGTTATGCCAGGGAGATCCTCGGTTTTTTGGCCGGGATTTTGAAAGAAAAAGCTCCTTGGGTTATGCCAAGGAGATCCTCGGTTATTGGCCGGGATTTGGAAAGAAAAATCTTCTTGGGTTATGCCAGGGAGATCCTCGATTTTTTGGCCGAGATTTGGAAAGAACAAGCTCTTTGGGATATGCCAGGGAGATCCTCGGTTTTTTTTTTTGCCGAGATTTGGAAAGTAAAAGCTCCTTGGATTATGCCAGGGAGATCCTCAGTTTTTTGGCCGGGATTTGGAAAGTATAGGCTCCTTGAGTTATGCCAGGGAGATCCTCGATTTTTGGCCATGATTTGAAAAAGAAAAGGCTTATTGGATTATGCCAGGGAGATCCTTGGTTATTTGGTCGGGATTTGGAAAGAAAAAGATCCTTTTTTGGCCGGGATTTGGAAAGAAAAAGTTCCTTGGGTTATGCTAGAGAGATCCTCGGTTTTTTGGCCGGGATTTGGAAAGAAAAAGCTCCTTGGGTTATGCGAGGGAGATCCTCGGTTTTTTGCCTGGGATTTGGAAAAAAAAAGCTCCTTGGGTTATGCCAGGGAGATCCTCGGTTTTTTGGCCGGGATTTAGAAAGAAAAATCTCCTTGGGTTATTCCAGGGACATCCTCGTTTTTTTGGCCGGGATTTGGAAAGAAAAAGCTCNCCTTGGGTTATGCCAGGGAGATCCTCGATTTTTTGGCCGGGATTTGGAAAGAAAAAGCTCCTTGGGTTATGCCAGGTAGATCCTCGGATCCTCGGTTTTTTGGCCAGGATTTGGAAAGAACAAGCTCTTTGGGTTATCCAGGGAGATCCTCGGTTTTTTGGCCGGTATTTGGAAATAAAAAGCTACTTCGGTTATGCCAGGGAGATCCTTGGGTTTTTTGGACGGGATTTGGAAACAAAAAGCTCCTTAGGTTATGCTAGGGAGATCTTCGGTTTTTTGGCCGGGATTTGGAAAGAAAAAGCTTCTTGGGTTATGCGAGGGAGATCCCCGGGTTTTTAGCCGGGATTTGGAAAGAAAAAGCTCCTTGGGTTATGCCAGGGAGATCCTCGGTTTTTTGGCCGGGCTTTGGAAAGAAAAAGATCATTGGGTTATGCCTAGGAGATTCTCAGTTTTTTGGCGGGGATTTGGAAAGAAAAAGCTCCTTGGTTTATGCCAGGGAGATCCTCGGTTTTTTGGCCGGGATTTAGAAAGAAAAAGCTCCTTGGGTTATGCGTGGGAGATCCTCGGTTTTTTGGCCGGTATTTGGAAATAACAAGCTCCTTGGGTTATGCCAGGGAGATCTTCGATTTTTGGCCAGGATTTGGAAAGAACAAGCTCATTAGGTTATGCCAGGGAGATCCTCGGTTTTTTGGCCAGGATTTGGAAACAAAAAAGCTCTTTGGGTTATGCCAGAGAGATACTCGGTTTTTTGGCCGGGATTTAGAATGAAAAATCTCCTTGGGTTATGCCTGGGAGATCCTCGGTTTTTTGGCCGGGATTGGGAAAGAAAAAGCTCCTTGGGTTATGCTAGGGAGATCCTCTGTTTTTGGTAGGGATTTGGAAAGAAAAAACTCCTTGGGTTATGCCAGGGAGATCCTCGGTTTTTTGGCCGGGATTTGGGAAGAAAACGCTCCTTGGGTTATGCCAGGGAGATCCTCGGTTTATTGGCCCGGATTTGGAAAGATAAAGCTCCTTGGGTTATGCCAGGGAGATCCTCGATTTTTTGGCCGAAATTTGGAAAGTACATGCTCCTTGGGTTATGCCAGGGAGATCCTCAGTTTTTTGGCCGTAATTTGGAATGTAAAAGCTCCTTGGATTATGCCAAGGAGATCCTCAGTTTTTTGGCCGGGATTTGGAAAGTATAGGCTCCTTGAGTTATGCCAGGGAGATCCTCGATTTTTGGCCAGGATTTGAAAAAGAAAAGGCTCATTGGGTTATGCCAGGGAGATCCTCGGTTTTTTGGCTGGGATTTGGAAAGAAAAAGCTCCTTTTTTGGCCGAGATTTGGAAACAAAAAGCTCCTTGGGTTATGGCAGTGAGATCCTCGGTTTTTTGGCCGGGATTTAGAAAGAAAACGCTCATTGGGCTATGCTAGGGAGATCCTCGGTTTTTTGGCCGGGATTTAGAAAGAAAACGCTCATTGGGCTATGCTAGGGAGATCCTCGGTTTTTTGGCCGGGATTTAGAAAGAAAACGCTCATTGGGCTATGCTAGGGAGATCCTCGGTTTTTTGGCCGGGATTTAGAAAGAAAACGCTCATTGGGCTATGCTAGGGAGATCCTCGGTTTTTTGGCTGGGATTTGGAAAGAAAAAGCTCCTTTTTTGGCCGAGATTTGGAAAGAAAAAGTTCCTTGGGTTATGACAGGGAGATCCTCGATTTTTTGGCCGTGATTTGGAAAGAAAAAGCTCCTTGGGTTATGCCAGGGAGATCCTCGATTTTTTGGCCGTGATTTGGAAAGAAAAAGCTCCTTGGGTTATGCCAGGGAGATCCTCGGTTTTTTGGCCGGGATTTAGGAAGAAAAAGCTCATTGGGTTATGCTAGGGAGATCCTCGGTTTTTTGGCTGGGATTTGGAAAGAAAAAGCTCCTTTGGCTATGCCAGGGAGATCCTCGGTTTTTTGGCCGGGATTTGGAAACAAAAAGCTCCTTGGGTTATGCCAGGGAGATCCTCGATTTTTTGGCCGGGATTTGGAAATAAAAAGCTCCTTGGGTTATGCCAGGTAGATCCTCGGTTTTTTTGCCAGGATTTGGAAAGAACAAGCTCCTTGGGTTAGCCAGGGAGATCTTCGGTTTTTTGGCCGGTATTTGGAAACAAAAAGCTCCTTGGGTTATGCCAAGGAGATCCTTGGGTTTTTTGGCCGGGATTTGGAAACAAAAAGCTCCTTGGGTTATGCTAGGGAGATCTTTGGTTTTTTGGCCGGGATTTGGAAAGAAAAAGCTTCTTGGGTTATGCCAGGGAGATCCCCGGGTTTTTAGCCTGGATTTGGAAAGAAAAAGCTCCTTGGGTTATGCCAGGGAGATCCTCGGTTTTTTGGCCGGGATTTGGAAAGAAAAAGCTCATTGGGTTATGCCTAGGAGATTCTCAGTTTTTTGGCCCGGATTTGGAAAGAAAAAGCTCCTTGGTTTATGACAGGGAGAACCTCGGTTTTTTGGCCGGGATTTAGAAAGAAAAAGCTCCTTGGGTTATGCCAGGGATATCCTCAGTTTTTTGGCCGGTATTTGGAAATAACAAGCTCCTTGGGTTATGCCAGGGAGATCTTCGATTTTTGGCCAGGATTTGGAAAGAACAAGCTCATTAGGTTATGCCAGGGAGATCGTCGGTTTTTTGGCCAGGATTTGGAAACAAAAAAGCTCTTTGGGTTATGCCAGAGAGATACTCGGTTTTTTGGCCAGTATTTAGAATGAAAAATCTCCTTGGGTTATGCCTGGGAGATCCTCGGTTTTTTGGCCGGGATTGGGAAAGAAAAAGCTCCTTGGGTTATGCCAGGGAGATCCTCTGTTTTTGGTAGGGATTTGGAAAGAAAAAACTCCTTGGGTTATGCAAGGGAGATCCTCGGTTTTTTGGCCGGGATTTGAGAAGAAAACGCTCCTTGGGTTATGCCAGGGAGATCCTCGGTTTATTGGCCCGGATTTGGAAAGATAAAGCTCCTTGGGTTATGCCAGGGAGATCCTCGATTTTTTGGCCGGAATTTGGAAAGTACATGCTCCCTGGGTTATGCCAGGGAGATCCTTAGTTTTTTGGCCGTAATTTGGAAAGTAAAAGCTCCTTGGATTATGCCAGGGAGATCCTCAGTTTTTTGGCCGGGATTTGGAAAGTATAGGCTCCTTGAGTTATGCCAAGGAGATCCTCGGTTTTTGGCCAGGATTTGAAATAGAAAAGGATCATTGGGTTATGCCAGGGAGATCCTCGGTTTTTTGGCTGGGATTTGGAAAGAAAAAGCTCCTTTGGTTATGCCAGGGAGATCCTCGGTTTTTTGGCCGGGATTTAGAAAGAAAAAGCTCATTGGGTTATGCTAGGGAGATCCTCGGTTTTTTGGTTGGGATTTGGAAAGAAAAAGCTCCTTTGGTTATGCCAGGGAGATCCTCGGTTTTTTGGCCGGGATTTGGAAACAAAAAAGCTCCTTGGGTTATGCCAGGGAGATCCTCGATTTTTTGGCCGGGATTTGGAAATAAAAAGCTCCTTGGGTTATGCCAGGTAGATCCTCGATTTTTTTGCCAGGATTTGGAAAGAACAAGCTCCTTGGGTTATCCAAAGAGATATTCGGTTTTTTGGCCGGTATTTGGAAACAAAAAGCTCCTTGGGTTATGCCAGGGAGATCCTTGGGTTTTTTGGCCGGGATTTGGAAACAAAAAGCTCCTTGGGTTATGCTAGGGAGATCTTCGGTTTTTTGGCCGGAATTTGGA
>MU763620.1:7482-33553 GCA_026770625.1 Nicotiana glauca | reverse complement strand
AGAGAGAGAGAGAGAGAGAGAGAGAGAGAGAGAGAACTGTACAGGTTGATTTGGTAGTCCTGTCTAGCCTCGTCATTACTTCGCCGGGGTTAGGCCAGGCACTTACCAACACATGGAGTCGGTTGTGCTGATGCTACACTCTGTGCATTTTTTTGCACAGATCCAGGAGCAACTTTTGGACAGCAGTAGTAGGATTTTACCCGGGAGCTGTCTTCAGTCCAAGGACTCACAAGGTAGCCTAGCTGGCGTTCGCAGGCCGAAGTCCCTTCCTTTATTTCAGTTTGTTTTCATTGTACCGAGACAGACATATGTATTTTCTTTTCATTCAGACTTGTTTGCAGTACTCTTTAGTAGTCCGTGAACTAGTGACACCAGATTTTGGGTAGTGATGTGTTTTAAACTTCCGCATTTTTATTTCATTTTATTAAACTTAATGTCTTCCGTACTTATTTAATTATTTCCAGTATATTATATTGTTGAGGTTGGTTAGAGAATGTTTAAGGTTTGGCTGGCCTAGCTCCGTTAGTAGGCGCCATCACGATGCCCGATGGTGGGAAATCCGGGTCGTGACACACAATCACCCAAATGCATCGAATTTCTTCGCATTCCGAGGGAGTCCTACTACAAAATCCATGGTGATCCTCTCCTATTTCCACTCCAGAATCTCTATCTGCTGAAGCAACCCACCCGGTCTCTGGTTCTCATACTTCACATGCTGACAGTTGAGGCACCGAGCTATAAATCCCACTATGTCTTACTTCATCCGCCTCCACCAATAGTGCTTCCTCAAATCCTGGTACATCTTCGCGGCACCCGGATGAATGGAATATCGTGAACAGTGGGCCTCCTCCAATATCAACTCTTGAATGCCATCAACATTAGGTAAATAGACTCAACCCTGCATCCTCAATACTCCGGCCTCACCAATAGTCACATCTCTGGTATCGCCATGCTGAACCTTGTCCTTGAGGACAAGCAAATGGGGGTCATAATACTGTCTCTCCCTGATACGATCGAACAATGAAGACCGAGAAACCACACGGGCTAGAACCCGACTGGGCTCCGAAAGATCCAATCTCACAGACTGGCTGGCAAAGGTCTGAACATCCATCGCCATAGGTCTCTCTGATGCTGGTAGAATGCCAAACTTCCCAAACTCTCCACCCGGTGACTCAAAGCATCGACCACCACATTGTCCTTGCTCGGGTGATACAAAATAGTGATACATAATCCTTTAGCAACTCTAACCACCTCGTCTAGTGCAGATTTAGATCCTTTTGCTTGAACAAGTGCTGCAAGCTCCGATGATCCGTATAAATCTCACAAGACACGCTGTATAAATAATGACTCGAGATCTTCAAGGCATGAATAATAGCAACTAACTCAAGATCATTGACAGGGTAATTCTTCTCATGTACTTTCAACTCTCTGGACGCGTAGGCAATCACCCTACCGTCCTGCATCAAAACCGTTCCAAGGCCAATCCTCGAGGTATCATAATAGACAGTTTAAGAACCCGAACCTATAGGCAATATCAAAACTGGAGCTGTAGTCAAAGCTGTCTTAAGCTTCTGAAAGCTCGCCTCATACTCTTTCGTCTACTGGAACGGAGCACCCTTATGGGTCAGTCAGGTCATAGGTGCTGCAATGGAAGAAAACCCCGCAACAAATCGATGGTAGTAACCTAACAAGCCGAGGAAATTATGAATCTATGTAGCTAGGGATGGTCTAGGCCAACTCTGCACTGCCTCCACCTTCTTCAGATCCACCCATATACCCTCACTCGACACCACGTGACCCAAGAAAGCCACAGACTCCAACCAAAACTTACATTTTGAGAACTTTACATACAATTTCTTTTCCCTCAGAGTCAGAAGCATGGTCCTCATGTGTTGCTCATGATCTTCCCCACGCCGGGAGTATACAAAAATATCATCAATAAAGACAATGACGAACGAGTCGAGATATGGCATGAACACACTGTGCATCAAATGCATAAAAGTTGCTGGGGCATTGGTTAGCCCAAATGACATGACAAGGAACTCGTAATTACCATACCGAGTCCTGAAGGCAGTCTTCAGGATATCTGGCTCTCGAATCTTCAACTGATGGTAACCCGCGTGCAAGTCAATCTTAGAAAACACATGTGCACCCTGAAGCTGGTCAAATAGATCATCAATACGAGCAAAGGATAACGGTTCTTCACTGTAACCTTGTTCAACTGGCGATAATTGATACACATACGCATAGAACCATCCTTTTTCTTTACAAACAAGACACGAGCACCCTTAGGTAAAACACTGGGTCGGATAAAGCCCTTATCAAGCAATTCCTATAACTGATCCTTTAGCTCTGGAGGAGCCATACAATACGGAGTAATAGAAATGGGTTGAGTGACCGGCAAAAGATCAATACCAAAATCAATATCTCTATCAGGCGGCATTCCCGAAAGATTAGCTAGAAACATATCGGGATAATCTCGTACCACTGGGATTGAATCAACAGAAGGGGTATCAATATTGAAATCTCTCACATAAGCTAGATACGCGTCACATCCCTTTCAACCATACGCCGAGCTTTAAGGAAAGAAATAACTCTACTCGGAGTGTAGTCTAAAGTACCCCTCCACTGAACACGCGGTACACCTGGCATAGCCAGCGTCATGGTCTTGGCATGACAATCAAGAATAGCATAATGGGGAAACAACCAGTCCATGCCCAAGATAATATCAAAATCAACCATGCTGAGTAACGATAAATCGGCTCTAGTCTCAAAACCACTAAGAGTAACCAAACACGACCGATAAATGTGGTCCACAACAAGAGAATCTCCGACAGGAGTACAAACATAAATAGGGGAACTCAAAGAATACCCAGGTATACCCAAATACAGAACACAAAATAAGAAGATACATAAGAATAAGTAGAACCTGGATCGAATAGAACCGATGCATCTCTGTGACAAACTAGTATAATACCTGTGATGACATAATCGGAGGCAACAGCCTAAGTACGGGCAGGAATGACATAATATATGGCCTAGCCTCCCCCTCGAGGGTGACCTCTACCTCCTCGACCTCCACCTCTGGCTGGCTGAGCATACGGGGTAGCAGCTAGAGTTGTGATCATAGCCTGAGAACTGTGCGGGGCACGCTGTGACTGAGAAGTGTTTGGAGGTGCACTCCTCCCAAGTCTAGGGCAATCCCTAACCACATGGCGGGTGTCACCACACTCAAAACAAGCCCTAGGAGGATGTGTAGGTCATAACTGGCTCGGGCCAGGCCTGCTGGACTGACCTCTGAAAGCACCCCGCACATGAGGTGCGCTAGAAACCGGAGGTGCATAATAAGGCTCCTGAGGCCTAGGAGGAGCAGGAGCACTGCTGGCTACTGGAGGAGCTGAATGAATGGGGTGACTCACACAACCCCTACCATGACAACCTGGAGCTAGGGCACGGGCACCAGAGAAATGGCCAAACTCTCGAGACCTCTTGGCCTCCCTCTCCTCTCTCTCCCTAGCATGCATGCCCTCAATCCTCCTAGCAATGCTCACCACCTACTGATAAGAAATATCCATCTCCAACTCATGAGCCATGCTAGATCTGATAGGGGGGATAAGCCCCTAGATAAACTGGCGAACCCTCTCGCAAACAGTAGCAGCTAAGGCTAGTGCATGCCTGACACAAATGCTCAAACTTTGTGCGCCATGCGTCCCTGAGGCTTTGAGAAACATACTCTCTTGAGAATAGATCCGAACACTGAGCCCAAGTTAGTGAAGCAGCCGCATCTGGACTATCTAACTCATAGGTGTGCCACCAATCATAGGCGGCTCCCCGAAGATGGAAAGTGGTGAAAGAAACCCCGCTCAATCTAGAAATACTCATAGTACGGAAAATACTGTAACACTCATCAAGGAGTCCCAAAGAATCCTCCGATGCTAGACCACTGAACTCAGGAGGCTCATACCTCTTGAACCTCTCAAGTCTCAGCTGCTCCTTCTCGGATGCCGCTGCCATGCCCTCAGGCTGAATTGGCATTGCGGGCTGTACATGAATAATCTCAAGGACCTGCTTAACATGCACTCACTGCTCAAGAGTGTGGGCGGCTGGAGTCTGTGCTCCTCCCCTGGCTTGGGATGTGGCTGCAACAAGGGGAAGCAACACTGCCTGAGCCAACGTGGTGTACATGCTCATGAAATGTGCCAAAGTCTCCTGAAGGGCTAGAGTAGTAGTAGCATTAGGCGTGTTAGGTTCCTAGACTCCGGTTGGATCTGCTGGTGGTACCTTGGCGGCAACTCGTGAAGGTTCTGTCGCTGCACCACATGTGCATCCTCGGCCTCTACCCCGGCCCCAGCCTCTAACGGCTACAGTAGGGGGCGCGGGTGCCTGATCATCCCGAGTAGCACATGTCCACACCATCTGTGAGAGAATAGAAGACAGAAGTTTAGAATTGTGACGCCAAAATATTGCACGACAAGGAAATCAAATGAAATGAAGATTTTTCCTAACAGTTACATAGCATCTCGTAGATAAGTACATACGTCTCTATACCGATCAGCGAGACTCTAATGAACCGGCATATGTTCCGTAACTCCTATGAACCTAGAGCTCTTATACCAACGTGTCACGTCCCTAGATCGCCCTCCGTGAACTGTCCTGACAGCACCTAGTCATCTACGACTAGGTAAGCCTAACAATGCGGAAAAACAATTAAGACTTTGTGGAAATATAACTTAAAACCAAAATTTAACAAAATGAAAGCGAAATATAAAATGCCACTCGGCAAATACAGCACAATAACTCAAGCTTCTCCAAAACTATCCCAAAACCCAAAAACTCAGAGGAACACAAGCTAGAAGAAATACAGTAAAAAGTTATAATCTCCAGAATGTCTACATTAACAGTACAGTAGAAGGGCTAGCACTACAAGATAGAGTAAAGAAGTAGACTCTTCGGTCTACGAACGCGGCAGATGTACCTCGAAGTCTCCAAAAGCTCTTCCTGCCTCAAGGATGGTAAGCCTGTGCAGAGGTACCTGGATTTGCACATGAAAAACATGCGCATAAAGGGCATGATTATACCACAGCGGTACTCAGTAAGTGCCAAGCCTAACCTCGGTCGGGTAGTGACGAGGAAGATCAGGGCCCTACTGAGATAAATAAATAATAAATGATATAATAAATAAGTCATATAAATGAGAATCTACGGTAAGAATCTAAATAGGATAATAAGGATATAGTAACGGAAAACAAAAATAAGGCAAACACAAGGAAATACCACTCCGACAAGGATGATAACCGGGGATCTCTTGGTATCCCAAGGATCTCGTAGTATCCTCATCATATACACTAGGGATCTCTTGGTATCTTGAGGATCTCTTGGTATCCTCAATAAATACGCCAGGGATCTCTTGGTATCCCGCACCTCAGTCCTGATCATAAACACGTGCAGAGGATCTCCCAGGATGCCGTTCCGTAGTCCCAAATTTAAACACACAACATCAGCTCAAGAATATTAGAATAATTGCTAAACTCGTAATACGTAACCATTAATTCTAGCCTAACATGCTTCACAAAATACATTTAAGGCAGTTTAAGTAAATAGGCAATTAAGTCAACTAAGCATGGTTTTGTAAACAAACACAGGCTATGTTAGCAAGTAGAAATAAACAAGTAAGAAAAGAACTCAGTGTAAATACTTAACGTAAAACTGGATTTTGAAAAATTAGCTCAAGTACGCGCTCGTCACCTCACGTACAAGGCATTCAAATACTAAATATCATATCCTAAAGGGAAAGGTCCCCCACACAAGGTTAGATAAGCCACTTACCTCGAACCCGCTCAAAGTCAACTCGAAACCACACGTTTGTCACGAGTATCCGACTCCAAATGGCCCAAATATATTCAATTCAATCGCATATTGTAAATAACACTTAAAGTAACTGATTCAATAATTAAATTCTAAGCTAACACACGAAAACATATAAAATGACCAAAATGCCCCTCAGGCCAACGTCTCGTAATTGGGTGAAATTTATATTTTCAAAAACCTCGCACTCTCACGAGTCTAGCCATATCAAAATCACATAAATTGAAGTCCAAATGACCCCTCAAATCCTCAATTTAGGGTATCTTAAACTCAAGCCCTAATTACCCATTTTTCCCAAATTTCTCACCATTAATTAGGTCTTTAATCATATAAAAATGAGTTATGAAGTCAAAAATATTACCTCCAAGTGATTCCCCTTGAATCCCTCTTCAACCCTCTTCAAAAATCTTTAAAATTGCCTAACAATGGAGGAAACTAAGCTAAAATTCACAAAATAGCTCCTTTAAAACATTCTGCCAAGCTTTTAAATTTCTTCATCGCGAACGCGGTCAAGGCCTCGCATTCGCGAAGCACAAAAAGTTGTTGATCGAAAATACTTCTATGCGAACGTGACATTACTTCTACGAATGCATTATTTCCACTGACCAACCCTATGTGAACGCGTCACACCTCTCGCGAACGCGAAGAGCTTTTCCCCCTCGAACCCAGCTGACCACTTACCTCTACGAGAACGCGGTCCCCCTCCCACGAATGCGATGCTCAACATCACAACCCCTTCATGAATGCGGAGATCACCCTGCGAATGCGTAGGCAAATTCCATCCATCCCCCACTGACTCTTCGCGAACGCAATGGCTCGCTCGCGATCGCGAAGGGTAAAATCCCTCTGCAACAGCTGAACAAAATCTGCAATCTTTTAACAACTTGAAATGATCCGTTGAGCATCGGCAAACACACCTGAGGCCCCCGTAACCTCAACAAAAGTTACCAATCAATCCTAAAACATCATTCAAACTTGTATCAATCCTTAAAACACCTAAAACAATGTCGGAAACTCGAATTAATCAAGGATTTAAGCCTAAGAACTCCAGATTTCCTCAAAACACGCTTTCGATCAAAAACCTAACCAAACCACGTCCGAATGACCTAAAATTTTGCAACGACATGATGGAACTACTGCAACTTTTGGAATTCCATTCTGACACTCGGATCAAAATCTCACTATAGGATTGGAAACTTCAAAAATTCAAACTTTGGCATTTCAAGCCTAAATTAGCTACAGACCTCCAAAACATATTCTGGTCACGCTCCTAACCCCGAATCACCCAACGAAGCTAACGGAACCATCAAATTTCTATTCCGAGACCGTCTTCACACTGTTCCGACTACGGACCACTTTTCAACATTTAAGCTCTCGTTTAGGGACTAAGTGTCCCAAAACACTCCGAAACTCAAAATCGAACGTCCTGGCAAACCAAAATAGAAGAAATAAGCTTGGAAAAAGCAGTTAATAGAGGATCGGGGCATAAATTCTAAAAACGACCGGCCGGGTCGTTACATTATGTATATATTACATCTCCACGGGCTATTTTTAGTTTAAGCAATTGGGTGGACGACTTAATTCAGATGAAGACTTAATTCATGTATATGTAACAGTAAATTTCGAGCATAAGAAAATGAATGACAAAAACAGTTTGTCACTTAAAAGGGGAATCACACCTTTTTTATGAAAATCAAATGAAGAAGAGGAAAACAGAAAAAAGAAACGAAAAGGAAAAGAGAATAGGAAGAGAAGAGTGTTAAACTTTGCTCACTTATTTCAAGTGTTTTTATTTAAAATGCAGAAAAAAGAACTGGTATATATAGAGAACTCTCGAACTATGAAAATTAGCTAAAGTAAAACAAACAATTAAAAAAACAATGAGGAGCATATGACAAAATGAGAATAAGGTAAGAAATGAAATGTGAGACTCTAGATTCGATCTCCAAACCTCACCTAAACCATTTCAACAAACTGGGCCGACTATTGTTCTTGTCAAAGTCATTACAGTAATCCCTAATTCACTAGAGGAATTTACATAGAGTACAATATTCTTAAGATTTATTTGAATTTTCTACAACTACTTTTACTAAATTACATATAATACAATTTATTTTAAAATCTTACTTTTCTAATTAAAATATGCAATTTTTCATATCCTAAAATCTCTCCCTTGAAATGTTCTCTCACCTAAAAGGGTATATCTCTTACTTAAGATTCTCTCTCGCCTAAAACTTATCCATTTTCCCTCTAATTTCTCCATTAAACAATATTCCACTATATCCCAATGTTTCAAGTGTTAAAACCCCTTATTTTTGTACATGGAAGTAGACCATAATTAAATTGATAAGCTCGGAAATTACATGTTATATTTTACATTTTTCGTACGTTAAAGTTTCGTCGTAAGTCTAGCGACATAAGTTCGGGAATGAGATTATTTTAAGATTATAAGCATTAGGTTATTTCAAATACGTGATAAGTATATTCGTAAAGGTGAGAGGGTAAGTAAATCGAAGAAGATGAGTTTCGTCGAAGTTTGGCAATTTGGGATAAATACAGTCCAAGCTATAATACCCGATATTTATGGATTAGTGTCGTACAAGGTAACACATGACCATGATAGTGAGGGGTATAATGTGTGCAAAAAATAAGTAATATTTTAAGTAAGTTGAGATAATTCTTAATTATGTGGGTAATTGATTAATTATTGGGTAATGGAATATTACCTAGTTAATTAAGAAAATATTAGATAAGGATTGAAATTCATTATGTGGCAGCCCCCCCCTCCCATAAACTAAGTGATTCTTGCCTTTAGACCATTGAATTAAGAGGACACATGGATAATATCCTAATCCATCCCATGCAAACACGTACAAACGGAGTTATACTAGTCATCCCTACACTTATCTTCAATTAACATCAAGATTCATTTTGGTAAGGGAGTTACAGAGAAAGGAAAAGGGAAAAAGACAGGAGTGCCTATAAAAGAGAGATTATTTACCTTGCCCTACCTATTAAATAAATCTACCCACTAAATAATTACAATCTTCTACCCATTTAATAAATAAATGGGAATATCAAAATAACTACCCACGCTTAATGCCATATGTATAAAAACACAAAAGCTGCTCAAAATTTCAGAAAATCAGCACACAAAATTGAGATTTTCACTGACATTCCCTAATTTGAAGATCACTAAGTGTGAAAAAAAAAAGATCGAAGATGCTAATTCGCATATTCTTTTTGGATTTTGATTTCGCTGTTGTCTTCAGATTTTGATTTCACTGTTGTTTTTATTTTGATTTCGGAGCTAAACTTCTGAATTTTAGCTGAAAATTCTAATCTAGGTTTAGAGATCTAGAGGTTTGATTTTGAAAAATCTGTTGCAGCTATATACTGTTGAAATTTCGAACACTGTTGATTTCGAACATTATTGATTTGGAATATTGTTGAAATTTGCATTGTTGAGATTCAATTTTGGACTAAAAGTGATTATAACTTCAGAATCTTGGAAAGTATTCCAATTCTGCTGCATCATAGTGGAGAATAAGATGATAACAATAATTTCATAAATTTTCATGTTGATGCAATTCTAATAAAGACCTATTGGTAATTTGAACAACTTCTCAGAGAAATTGCAAAACAACTGTAAACGGACAATAAAACAATAGTTATTCAGTATGCTATTGCTCAAGGATATCCACCAATTATAATGCTGCAGCGATATGAGTGTTAGTGTTTACATGGAATTGAAAAAATCAAGTGCAGGGATGACAACACTTCCCCTGTGTGTGTCGTTTGCTAAAACACTATAGCTGCAAGCACCTCCAGTTTCGATGTTGCTCCAATTTCATTAGAAATTGAAGAATTTGAAAGCACTAATATGATTACTACGTTTGATGTGTAAGAAGGAGATGACACCATTTTAGAACTTGATGATACAAACATCATAACTGATCAATTTTATCAAAATATTGAAAAGGACAAATTTACGAAGACAAGAACCTGCTGGCTCTCATTATGAAACAGTATGCAGTTAAAGAAAAATGTCAATATCGGGTTCATAAATCATGCCCAAGAAGGTTCGTCTGCATGTTTTAAAGTAAAAAACTATGTGATACCTATATAGTATATAAGTATGCTAAATCAGTATACTATGAGAGTATGAAATTGTATTGGTTTGTCTGTGTTTTTTATCAGTGATACTTGTATAGTATATAAGTATGCTACATCAGTATACTATGCGAGTATATAATTGTATTGGTTTGTCTTTGTTATTATCAGTAAAATATAATACAAGTATAGTATATATGTATGCTAAATCAGTATACTATGTGAGTATAGAATTGTCCTGCTTTGTCTATATTTTTATCGGTAAAATAGGATACTGATACAGTATATAAGTATACCAACAGAGTATACCATGTGAGTATATAATTGTATGGATTTTTGTGTGTTTTTTTTATCAATAGAACATGATACATAACTGTATTTGTATTATAAATAGGTATATCCTTGAATGCGTGGATGAAAGATGCACTTGGAAACTTAAAGCATCAAGCCTGCGAGCATCAAATCTTTTCAAAGTAACGGATTTCAATTCTATCCACAGTTGTTTAACTGATAAGAGATTTTATTCACAAAAGCAAGCATCATCTTTTGTTGCAGTTGTGGTACAAGATAAATGTGTTGAACCGAAAACCATATATACACCAACAGATATCAAAGAGACATCCAAAAAGCATATGGTATGAACTTAAGCTACATGCAAGCATGGAGATCAAAAGAAATTGCAAGTGTGGAGATCAAAAGAAAAAGCAATGCAGTTATTGAGACGATCACCAAGTGAGTCATAAAAGAAAATGCCAACATATCTTTATATGTTAGAGTACGCTAACCCAAGATCAGTGACACGACTACACACTGAAGAAGATGGGAGCTTTTTGTATGCATTCATAGCCATATATGCGTCGATTAGAGGATGGGTCTATTGTAGGCCAACAATTGTAGTTGATGGAAGTTTTTAAAGTCAACATATAGTGGGACCATACTCACGGCTTCCACGCAAGACGCAGAGGGTAAGAATACAATCCAATTACATTCAGTTAAAGAAACAAAAAATAGTTTCAAATATTATATGATACCAGTATGGTATACAAGTATACCAACAGAATATATAGTTGTTTTGCCACCCACCTGCACCTCCCTATGACTATACTACTATATGAAATACTAAATTAATATTTTGTGTACAATCCAATTACATTCAGTTAAAGAAACAAAAAATATTTTCAAATATTATATGATACTAGTATGGTGTACAAGTATACCAACAGCGTATATAGTTGTTTTGCTACACATATGCACCTACCTATGACTATACTACTATATGAAATGCTAAATTAATATAGTGTGTTGTAATTGATATTTTGTTCTTTGGATTTATAGGACAAATTCTACCCCTCGCATATGCAATTGTTGATTTGAAAAATGATGCATCGTGGGAATGGTTCTTCGTTCAGTTTAGAGAAACCTATGGACAAAGAGAGGGAATGTGCATTGTATCAGATATGCATGATGCTATATAGAAATAAACTTCAATTGTCTATCCAGAAGTACCTCATTGTGCATGTATGTTCCATCTGTGGAACAACATAAAGACAAACTTCAGGAAGAGCCAAAAATAAATCAAAGAAGTATATCTTGCGTTAGCAAGAGTATACACTGTTAAAGAATACAACAAGTATATGACAGAGTTAGAAGCTATTGATAGTAGAGTAAAAACATACCTGATGGATATTGGATATGATAAATGGTCCCGGGCGCATTCCAAGGCAAATAGAACCATGACCATGACATCGAATATTGCGAAATTAGTAAATGCAGCAAACAAGCACGCAAGAGACCTCCCAGTTGTGAATTTGCTTGACTTTATGACAATATTTATTAAAAAATGGAATTACAAATCGGAAGGATGCAGTGGAATCATTTATGAGATTGGTGCAAAGTATGAAAAAATATTGGCAGATAATACTATCTTATCACAAACGATGATGGTATGCATTTTCAAAATCATAAAAACACTGCATGTACTGTATTTTTACTTTTTTTACCTTAGTGATTTCACTAAACAACTGAATATTGTTATTTAAAAAATACTATTACTTTATATAGCTAATGACTTTTTTTAATTAAAATTATACTAGGTGTTGCCATCAACTGAATTTTTAAATTTAGTAATTAATAACCAAACAAGAAATGTGGTGCGCCTACATGAAAGAAACTGCACTTATGGGAGGTTTTAGCTAGATGATATTCCATGTCCACATGTGTAACGACCCGGCCTAACACTGTGTAGATATTGTCCACTTTGGGCCTAGCCCGCACGGATTTGTTTTCAGGGAACTAAGTTACCCCCAAAACGCGTCTACACATGTAGGTCCAAGCCCTACTAATATAGCCCAGGACTCCCCCTCTCATTTCCGATGTGGGACTCCTGCGAGCTACAATGAACTACGTTACCACTGCACTCACCCCACCAACAAGGACACAATGCCTCGTTGTGGGTACCCACCCATCGTACACTGGAGAGTCGGCTCTGATACCAATTGTAATTTATCTGACGTAACGAACAGAACTACTCGTGCCTTATTAGCACTCCAACACCGCAGGACATGATCTCGTACCAATACAAGCAACCATCTTCCTTCTCTATACACTAAGCATCCTTTACCAACAACAGCTCGAGACATCCTAATATTTTCACACATCTATGAAGCATCGCATAACCTTTATCAAAATTGTCCTTCACACATACCATCCTCGTCTCAATTTCTACAACCAGAACTGATTCGCCACATGTAATGTACTTCACTTCCCAACTAGGACACACGAAAATATTCTTCACGCGCCCATAACTTGGGGCTACACAATAGATCACAATAGGAATCGAACACCTAACAGTTCATCTATTATCCAGTAGACTCCCTCGTCACTACCAATATCATGTAGATATATCTCACATTACTAATATACTCTTCATATGGATATCCAGCCGCCATTGCGGCTAATAAGGACAACACTAAACAGATAAGTTCAAAACACTTGGTCGCACAATCAGCACCTCGGTGCTCAAGCCATAGGCAAAGATCCAGCCTCAAGTCCTCCAGACTGGCCCAACATGAACTCACGGATATTACCTCTCACCCCTTCATCGGGGGAATCACAAGCCATCAAGGAACATATAATACTAAGCGCTCAAGTGCGCATACAGACGTGTGGAAGGAATTTCAAGAGTTATATCCCAAGCTGAATCAAGTACACACGATAAGAATTCCAAGAAAGTGAGGTTTTCCTAAAGGTTCTGTAGCCTCTCGAGGATAAATACAGACGTTTCTGTACCGATCCGCGAGACTCTACTAACCTGTTCATGACTCATGAGACCTAGTAACCTAGGCTCTGATACCAACTTGTCATGACCCAATTCCCAAATCCAGTCGTGATGGCGCCTCTCGTGAAGACAAGGCCAGCCAACAGAACAACTATGCCTTATTTAACATTTCATAACTATCAATGAAAGTAATATGACTTATTAGCATTTAATAACTGATATTTATCACTCAACACAACCCGACCGGGGTGTCACAAGTCACAAGCATCTAATGTGTAGGAACACTACTATTGGGCCAATAATTGATATATATACAAGATAAAATCGGAATTCAATGATGAAGTGCGGTGCCGCGAACTCTGGCGGTCACCTTGCTCAACTACCATAGCAAGGCCTTCCGTCCTGCTAATGACCCGCTACCGGGTGAATAATACCTGCAACTGCACGCGAGGTGCACGGAGTAAAGTGAGTACTTCCAACTCAGTGGTAATAAGAGTAAATAATAACTGAGCAGCAATAAACCACGTAAAGCAAATCAATATGCTATATGGTATAGTGTAACCATTGAGAAAACAGGGAAAATGTAAAAAAATCCTTTAGAAAATATCTTGACTCATTTCAAAACCTCTTTTGAGAATATCTTTTCTAAACAGTTAAGCAACTAAATGCGGAACAGGTAGTGCAAGTCAGCACAAAAGTCAGCCCCTCGGGCACAAATAAGTATGCATAATTTAGCTCATAAGCTTTCCCCACAGGCAATGTTCTTGTTCCTGGTCAGCCATTGTTACCTGACCCGTTTACATCATACAGTGCCACTGTTACCACTGTCTCAAATTCCTCCTCTTTAAAAGTGATCAGACAATATCAAAACAGCAAATAAATATCCCAAGAAATAACCACAACATCTAAAAATGCACAAAAACATGAATGCAATGCAATGCATATGACGGTACACTCCAGTACCCACTGCGGCGTGCAGTCCGATCCATTTAATGTCGATGGCGCTCACTAGGAGTGTGTACAGACTCCGGAGGGGCTCCTACAGCCCAAGCGCAATATCATCATAGCATCGCTGCGGCGTACATCTCGATCCATCCTCAGTCCGGAACATGCAAATGAGCCACTCGGGCAATGTCAAGTAATAGCTTTTTAAATCAAAATATCAGAAAAATGCAATTTGAGCCTTTAAACTTTAGCAATATGATTGCGCATTTCAAAACATTGTTTAACTCAGGACTGAAATCATTTAATATGCTAAGTGTCATGAAAACCGTGATAATAACCCCTACAGGGTTCAAATAACCGGCACGAAGCCCAAAATATGGCAATCAGCCCAATTCAAAATAGCATCTAGCAAGTTTCAGTCAGTTACATAGTAAAATCCACAACCGGGACGGACCAAGTCACAATCCCCAATGGTGCTCTACCCCACGATCATACCTGGTGTGCAAGTCACCACAATCAGCATTTATGGTGTGCTAATCCGGGGTTTCAAACCCTCAGGATATCATTTACAAGTATTACTCACCTCGAACCGGTGAAATCTCTAGCTCGCGACGCCTTTGCCCCTCAAATCGGCCTCCACGCGCGTTGAATCTAACCAAAAATAGAGCGAATACATTACAACATGCCAAGGGAACAATACCCAATCGAAAACAACCGAGAAATAGCAGAAATCTTGAAACTAGCAAAACCCGAGCCCCGGACCCGCTTCTCGAAAAATTCTAAAATTTACATCACCGGATTCCTCGTCTTGCCACGAGTCCGTACATATAAATTCCATTTTTACATCACAATTTCTCAAGCCCTAACTTACCCCATTTTGGTGATTTTCCACTGATTTCTACGATAAATTTATCACAAACTCGAATAATTAGGTCAAGAAACTTACCTCCAATTTATTCTCAGTGAAATCCCTCAAAACTTCTTGTCCAAAGCTCTTTAGGAGGTTAACAATGGTGGAAATAATGAATATGTTCGCGGAAGATATAATATAAAAACCCTTCTGTTCAGTTATTTTTAACACTATGCGATCGCGTATCTAGCCATGCGATCGCAATGAACAAATTCTTCAGGGGTCCAAAATCGTTCTATGTGAACGCACAGTCCCTTATGCGATCCCGATTAACAAATTCCCATACCTACGTGAACGCGTGACAGAACATGCGACACTGTGTAGATATTGTTCGCTTTGGGCCTAGCCCGCACGGATTTGTTTTCAGGGAACTAAGTTACCCCCAAAACGCGTCTACACATGTAGGTCCAAGCCCTACTAATATAGCCCAGGACTCCCCCTCTCATTTCCGATGTGGGACTCTTGCGAGCTACAGTGAACTACGTTACCACTGCACTCACCCCACCAAAAAGGACACAACGTCCTCATTGTGGGTACCCACCCATCTTACACTGGAGAGTCGGCTCTGATACCAATTGTAATTTAACTGACTTAGCGAATAGAACTACTCGTGCCTTATTAGCACTCCGACATCGCAGGACATGATCTCGTACCAATACAAGCAACCATCTTTCTTCTCTATACACTAAGTATCCTTTAGCAGCAATAGCTCGAGACATCCTAATATTTTCACACATCTACGAAGCATCGCATAACCTTTATCAAAATTTTCCTTCACACGTGCCATCCTCGGCTCAATTTCTGCAACAAGAACTAATCTGCCACATGTAATGTACTTCACTTCCCAACTAGGAGACATGATAATATTCTTCACGCGCCCATAACTTGGGGCTACACAACAGATCATAATAGAAATCGAACACATAACAGTTTATCTATTATCCAGTAGACTCCCTCGTCACTACCAAGATCACGTAGATATATCTCACAGTACTACCATACTCATCACATGGATATCCAGCCGCCATTGCGGCTAATAAGGACAACACTAAACAGATAAGTTCAACACACTTACTTGCACAATCAGCACCTCGGTGCTCAAGCCATAGGCAAAGATCCGGCCTCAAGTCCTCCAGACTGGACCAACATGAACTCACGGAGATTACCTCTCGCCCCTTGATCGGGGGAATCACAAGCCATCAAGGCACATATAATTCTAAGCGCTCAAGTGCCTATACAGACGTGTGGAAGGAATTTCAAGAGTTATATCTCAAGCTGAATCAAGTACGCACTATAAGAATTCCAAGAAAGTGAGGTTTTCCTAAAGGTTCTGCAGCCTCTCGAGGATAAATACAGACGTCTCCGTACCGATCCGCAAGACTCTACTAACCTGCATATCACTCGTGAGACCTAGTAACCTAGGCTCTGATACCAACTTGTCACGACCCAATTCCCAAATCCGATTGTGATGGCGCCTCTCGTGAAGACAAGGCCAGCCAACAGAGCAACTATGCCTTATTTAACATTTCATAACTATCAATGAACAGTAATACGACTTATTAGCATTTAATAACTGATATTTATCACTCAACACAACCCGACCGGGGTGCTACAAGTCACTAGCATCTAATGTGCAGGAACACTACTATTGGGCCAATAATTTATATATATACAAGATAAAACTAGAATTCAAAGATGAAGTGCGGTGCCGCGAACGCTAGCAGTCACCTTGCTCAACTACCATAGCAAGGCCTTCGGTCCTGCTAATGACCCGCTCCCGGGTGAACAATACCTGCAACTGCACGCGAGGTGTTGGGATTAAAGTGAGTACTTCCAACTCAGTGGTAATAAGAGTAAATAATAACTGAGCAGCAATAAACCACGTAAATCAAATCAACATGCTATATGGTACAGTGTAACCATTGAGAAAACAGGGAAAACGTAAAAAAATCCTTTAGAAAATATCTTGACTCAGTTCAAAACCTATTTTGAGAATATCTTTTCTAATCAGTTAAGCAATTAAATGCGGAACAAGTAGTGCAAGTCAGCCCCTCGGGCACAAATAAGTATGCATAATTTAGCTCATAAGCTTGCCCCACAGGCAATGTTCTTGTTCCTGGTCAGCCATTATTACCTGACCCGTTTACATCATACAGTGCCACTGTTACCACTGTCTCAAATTCCTCCTCTTTAAAAGTGATCAGACAATATCAGAACAGTAGATAAATATCCCAAGAAATAACCACAACAACGAAAAATGCACAAAAACATGAATGCAATGCAATGCATATGACGGTACACTCCGGTACCCACTGCGGCGTGCAGTCCAATCCATTTAACGTCGACGATGTTCACTAGGGGTGTGTACAGACTTCGGAGGGGCTCCTACAGCCCAAGCGCAATATTATCATAGCATCCCTGCGGCGTGCATCCCGATCCATCCTCAGTCCAGAACATGCAAATGAGCCACTCGAGCAATGTCAAGTAATAGCTTTTTAAATCAAAATATCAGAAAAATGCAATTTGAGCCTTTAAACTTTAGCAATATGACTGCGCATTTCAAAACATTGTTTAGCTCAGGACTGAAATCATTTAATATGCTAAGTGTCATGAAAACCATGATAATAACCCCTACAGGGTTCAAATAATCGGCACGAAACCCAAAACATGGCAATCAGCCCAATTCAAAATAGCATCTAGTACGTTTCAGTCAATTACACAGTAAAATCCACAACCGGGACGGACCAAGTCACAATCCCCAACGGTGCTCTACCCTACGCTCATACCTGGCGTGCAAGTCACCACAATACAGCACTATGGTGTGCAAGGATATCATTTACAAGTATTACTCACCTCGAACCGGTGAAATCTCTAGCTCGCGACGCCTTTGCCCCTCAAATCGGCCTCCACGCGTGTCGAATCTAACAAAAAACAGAGCGAATACATTACAACATGCCAAGGGAACAATACCCAATCGAAAACAACCGAGAAATAGCAGAAATCTCGAAACTAGCAAAACCCGAGCCCCGGGCCCGCTTCTCAAAAAATTCCAAAATTTACATCACCGGATTCCTCATCTTGCCATGAGTCCGTAGATATAAATTTTATCAAAATCGGAGTTCAAATGCTCCTTCAAATTCCATTTTTACATCACAATTTCTCAAGCCCTAACTTACCCCATTTTGGTGATTTTCCACTGATTTCTACGATAAATTTATCACAAACTCGAATAATTAGGTCAAGAAAACAACAACAACAACAACAACAACAACCCAGTATAATCCCACTTAGTGGGGTCTGGGGAGGGTAGTGTGTACGCAGACCTTACCCCTACCCTGGGGTAGAGAGGCTGTTTCCAAATAGACCCCCGGCATCCTTCCCTCCAAGAACTTCCCACCTTGCTCTTGGGGAGACTCGAACTCACAACCTCTCGGTTGGAAGCGGAGGTTGCTTACCATCAGAGCAACCCCTCTTGTCCTCTTGGTAGGTCAAGAAACTTACCTCTAATTGATTCTCAGTCAAATCCCTTGAAAATTCTTGTCCAAAGCTCTTTAGGAGGTTAACAATGGTGGAAATAATCAATAGGTTCACGGAAGATATAATATAAAAACCCTTCTATTCAGTTATTTTTAACACTATGCGATAGCGTATCTAGCCATGCGATCGCAATGAACAAATTCTTCAGGGGTCCAAAATCGTTCTATGCGAATGCACAGTCCCTTATGCGATCGCGATTAACAAATTCCCATACCTACACGAACGCGTGACATACCATGCGATCGCATAGCTTAATCTCCCAGTGTTATGCGACCACGGACCAGCTAATGCGATCGCGAAGGCCAAATTTTCAAGCTCCCAAATTTTTTCTACGCGTTCTTGTTATACCCATGCGAACGCAGTGAAGAAAATCTCTGCAACCTCATAGTTGAAAACCTGCAATATTATAAGTCAAAAAATGGTCCGTTTGACCACCCGAAATCACCCCGAGGCCCCCCGGACCTCAACCAAAGGCACCAATATATCCCAAAACATCATAAGAACTTGTTCCAATCATCAAAACGCATCAAACAACACTAAAATCATCAATTCACACCTGATTCAAGCCTAAGTTTCTTCAAAACTTCCGAAACTCGCATTCGATCAAAAACCCGACCAAACGACGTCCGAATGACCTGAAATTTTGCACATATATCCAAAATCACCTAACGAAGCTACAGCAACTCTCGGAATTCCATTCCGACCCTCGGATCAAAATCTCACCTATCAACCGGAATTCGCCAAAATTCAAACTTCGCCAATTCAAGCCGAATTCTACACCGCACCTCCAAATCCAATTCTGATCGCACTCCTAAGTCACAAATCACCTCCCGAAGCTAACCGAATCACCGAAAATCACATCCGAGCCCTATAACTCATAAGTCAATGTCCGGTTGACTTTTCCAACTTAAGCCTCCCTTAAGGAGACTAAGTGTCTCATTTCTTATCAAAACCAATCCAAATCAACTCTCGCACACCGCATACCGATAACGAAATATGAAGACGCAATAAATAGAGAAAACGTAGTAGTAACACATGAGACGACGGGTCAGGTCATCACATCCTCCCTAACTTAAACCAATACTCGTCCTCGAGCGTACCCAGAGTTGTACTAGAAGCTAGCCAATAACTGAATGACCTTACCAAGTATATACTCGGGGCGATCCCACGTCACCCTATTTCACAGAGATCCGATAACACAATATAGCTGAAATTTCATAGTCCGTCTAAACCATAAACCGATAGAAACCCTTGTTAGCTAAAGTTTTATTCCAACACTTTCATATACTGCCAACGATAAATAAAACGCGCGATACACCGTAAACATTTCTCAGATCAACCATTCAAGAATCCACTTCCCATTGGCTAATACCACGACAGATTTTTGGGCCAAACCTCGATATTATCCTTCTAACAAGCTGAAATCAAATCTGTTCGAATGCATTAATGACCCCAACGATCACCTCGAATCCAACATACCAACCTGATGATACGACACCTCATTACAGGCCCAAACCACAACTTACATAACACACGCACCAATAATGAACGGTTTGAACATACTCAAATCACGACAATGATTCAAACGAAAGAGTTGTACCTCAAGCTCATTAGTACAATCTCAACACAAGGCTGGGACCCCATCCCGCATCATAGAAATAGAATACCTGAATCTACCCCGAAGGGTCTAATCTCTACGTAGCCTTGCTACAATGCGCGATCTTATCCAAGCACTGTTACGCATGAAGCACCTCAAGCCGCTATACTCAAAATTGACAACCACGCACGATGGATATCTGGAACCCAAACAAATCATTATACCCATGGTGAAGCAAGTAATATACACCATACGATCCTGAAAGGACACAACCAATGCGCCATTCGCCGAGCAACACCCAATACGGACTTTCCTTAGAAACCAGGAAACAAGACATACCAGACGGTATATGGAAAACTATTCCCATCATCACACTACTGCGGCGTGCAACCCGACCCAGATAATATACCTATGNAAGTCAATGTTCGGTTGACTTTTCCAACTTAAGCCTCCCTTAAGGAGACTAAGTGTCTCATTTCTTATCAAAACCAATCCAAATCAACTCTCGCACACCGCATACCGATAACGAAATATGAAGACGCAATAAATAGAGAAAACGTAGTAGTAACACATGAGACGACGGGTCAGGTCATCACATCCTCCCTAACTTAAACCAATACTCGTCCTCGAGCGTACCCAGAGTTGTACTAGAAGCTAGCCAATAACTGAATGACCTTACCAAGTATATACTCGGGGCGATCCCACGTCACCCTATTTCACAGAGATCCGATAACACAATATAGCTGAAATTTCATAGTCCGTCTAAACCATAAACCGATAGAAACCCTTGTTAGCTAAAGTTTTATTCCAACACTTTCATATACTGCCAACGATAAATAAAACGCGCGATACACCGTAAACATTTCTCAGATCAACCATTCAAGAATCCACTTCCCATTGGCTAATACCACGACAGATTTTTGGGCCAAACCTCGATATTATCCTTCTAACAAGCTGAAATCAAATCTGTTCGAATGCATTAATGACCCCAACGATCACCTCGAATCCAACATACCAACCTGATGATACGACACCTCATTACAGGCCCAAACCACAACTTACATAACACACGCACCAATAATGAACGGTTTGAACATACTCAAATCACGACAATGATTCAAACGAAAGAGTTGTACCTCAAGCTCATTAGTACAATCTCAACACAAGGCTGGGACCCCATCCCGCATCATAGAAATAGAATACCTGAATCTACCCCGAAGGGTCTAATCTCTACGTAGCCTTGCTACAATGCGCGATCTTATCCAAGCACTGTTACGCATGAAGCACCTCAAGCCGCTATACTCAAAATTGACAACCACGCACGATGGATATCTGGAACCCAAACAAATCATTATACCCATGGTGAAGCAAGTAATATACACCATACGATCCTGAAAGGACACAACCAATGCGCCATTCGCCGAGCAACACCCAATACGGACTTTCCTTAGAAACCAGGAAACAAGACATACCAGACGGTATATGGAAAACTATTCCCATCATCACACTACTGCGGCGTGCAACCCGACCCAGATAATATACCTATGGCGGCGTGCCACCCGGTCCACACATACTCATGGCAGCGTGCCATCCGATCCACACATACTCATGGCGGCGTGCCATCCGATCCACACATACTCATGGCGGCGTGCCACCTGATCCATATATATATATATATATATCTCACAAAAGGAGATGCACATCGAGCCAAATTTGCTCATTACAACAAGATACCGAGTACCGGTCGTAAGCATACTGAGTGCATACAATATCAACATATAGCTTTATAAGGTACAAAACTCAAGCGCAACTAAGTTTTTTTCCCTCTCAACTTCCACTATAAATCCCGATATCACCGCACCATATGTGCCCATAGTCCGTAAATCATAACGTCTCGCAACGCAGAAGACAACTCATAGATCTATCCAGATAGTTGATAAGCTCAGCATCGGTCGAGTTAACCTATTACTCGACAATACGATTCGGGGCCAACCAAGTCAACTCATACTGGAACACACATCCGAAAAGAAAAGTCCCTCAATACCGGAACTGAATCAATGGTAGAAACCTCTATGCTGACGTCTGTCACAAAGGCCCAATAAAGGAAAACAATCTTTCCCAGCCATCCACCGGTCTTTGGGGTACAAACCACTCTGCTATAACATAATATGATACACCCCGCCACGCAACATGTGGCATTTCCGGCATAACCCATAGCACAATAGTCTAGAATAATCCAACACTGAGACAATCAGTATACACCCCAATATCATATCCAGAATCTAATATACCAAGCAAAGAAAGATCCACTGGGGCTTCCAAATCCTAATAGCCGCTAAATGGTGCTGCTACACACGATCCACAACCACTACATAGTCTGTACCTGAGAACTCCCAGTCTCCAACTCCATACAGCACACGAATCACTGAACCTGATCCTAAATCCCACCGTGTGAATACATGTTACACCTCAAGTACCCAATTATTCCACGAAAGATATTCCCAAAATTCCCCCGTGCCACCAAACAAACTCAGATATCAACAGTCGATCTATCAAGACAATGTCGTATTATTACCAAAGTGCCATCAACTTAATCACATTGCCCTTTCTCTGAAATATATACTCTCATCGAATCACTTTCAAACAGCCATACCATTTTGCTTGATTATCTGAGGCTTCCCGCTGCCTAAGTGCTTTATGAATTTCCTTTCTAACCTGAACTGAGACTCATCTCCTCGCGAACTTCCATAGCTCTCATCTAGAAAAAAATCTTTACACATCTCATGCCTCTCATATTCGGAGAAGATGCACCTCTTCAACCACGGTAGCAATCAACAAGAACTCTCCCAATTTCACTTGCACAACTAACCACCATGACTGAATCCTTCTAACCAAATCACGCTAAGCAAGTCGTCAAAACCCAAGAGCTTTTGCTGCACAATTCCTGTAAGGGCTCATTACCTCGAACACATACAAAGAATTACTCGTACCCTTACCATATCATTTCGGTCTATTATCAAGCTATCCCATTTATTAATTTTTCATGCCAGATTCATCATTAACTCGGTATTCTCTCTTGCTATAGCACCAAAATACTTCAACCCAGGTCTACCATACGAGACTAGAACATAAGGCCATACTGTCTGAGGCCCATAGGCCACTGAATACCCTCTCAATCGTTCCCAGAAATATCGCTTTCCAGAGTACTTTACTTTGAAGAACTTCCTGCGAATTTTGAATTCGTTACCATTACTCCCCAGATACTGATACGTAGAATCCCATAGTTAGCACAAAATACCACAAGTCTTGATCTTTTCCAATGAAAACACAGTGTAGATATTGTTCGCTTTGGGCCTAGCCCGCACGGATTTGTTTTCAGGGAACTAAGTTACCCCCAAAATGCGTCTACACATGTAGGTCCAATCCCTACTAATATAGCCCAGGACTCCCCCTCTCATTTTCGACGTGGGACTCCTGCGAGCTACAGTGAACTACATTACCACCGCACTCACCCCACTAGCAAGGACACAACATCCTCGTTGTGGGTACCCACCCATCGTACACTGGAGAGTCGACTCTGATACCAACTGTAATTTATCCGACTTCACGAACAGAACTACTCGTGCCTTATTAGCACTCCGACATCACAGGACATGATCTCGTACCAATACAAGCAACCATCTTCCTTCTCTATACACTAAGCATCCTTTACCAGCAACAGCTCGAGACATCCTAATATTTCCACACATCTACGAAGCATTGCATAACCTTTATCAAAATTTTCCTTCACACGTGCCATCCTCGGCTCAATTTCTGCAACCAGAACTAATCTGCCATATGTAATGTACTTCACTTCCCAACTAGGAGACATGAAAATATTCTTCACGCGCCCATAACTTAGGGCTACACAACAGATCATAATGGGAATCGAACATCTAACAGTTCATCTATTATCCAGTAGACTCCCCCGTCGCTACCAAGATCACGTAGATATATCTCACAGTACTAACATACTCATCACATAGATATCCAGCCGCCATTGCGGCTAATAAGGACAACACTGAATAGATAAGTTCAAAACACTTTCTCGCACAATCAGCACCTCGGTACTCAAGCCAAAGGCAAAGATCCGGCCTCAAGTCCTCCAGACTGGCCCAATATGAACTCACGGAGATTACCTCTCGCCCCTTTATTGGGGGAATCACAAGCCATCAAGGCACATATAATACTGAGCGCTCAAGTGCGCATACAGACGTGTGGAAGGAATGACAAGAGTTATATGGTACTTCTTAGATGCTCGTGACTTGTGACACCCCGGTCGGACTGAGTTGGGTTGTATATATTGCTAACCAACGTTATTTAAGTTGTATTTTCTATTCATTATGTTTAAGAATTGTTAAAGAAACGATTTGGGTTAGTTGGCTGGCCTTGTCTTCACGAGAGGCGTCATCACGATCGGGCTTTGGGGAAATTGGGTCGTGACAACATGCAATGGCAGTTATACAAAATTTCCATATGGATTCATACAAGTATTGTTCGGATTACTACAACATAGACTACTTGCTGAAAACATATGAGATACCAGTAAATTCATTGCCTGAGGAAACAACGTGGAAAATTCCAGAACATGTCTCTTCACAGGTGGTACTGCCACCAAAAGGACAAATCAAACCAGGAAGACCTAAAAAGAAGAGAGGCATAGGAGGTTGGGAAGGAAATATAGTTACATGTGCACTATGCGGGAGAAAAGGACACAACCGGAGAACATGTCGAAATATTCCAAAGAGAAATTGATATAACTATTCAATGTTTTTATAGAACTCATATATCGTAGAATCATAGCATTTGAATTGCAAATAAATAAAATGCATTTCTTGCATTAGACATATATTTGGTATGATGATTCTTTGCGAAATTACTTTTTGGCAACAAATTTATATGGCTGCTTGTATTTTCAATAAGAATCTGTTTAATTTTTGTTTTAGTATATAAAAGTGGGATGCATTTACATCTAGTCGCTACAGGAAAAAAGATGCTAAAATATATATGTGATACCCAAGTGGTATATCTGTATACCTTATTGGTATATCTGTATACCTTATTAGTATCAAAAATATATGCAGAAATAGGAGTGGTGATGCAAATGCAACATTTGTACATACTTTTTTAACAAAATGGGCACGCTTTGCAACTCATGTCTGTATTGAAGTATAACAAATTGGAAGCCATTTACATGCAGTTATTGTACATCATCAGGTACATTAATACAAAGTGATACCCAAATATTCTATTTATATACCTCACTAGTATATAGTGGTATTGCACTAATATGGCTAAAATAAAATATGTGTAGAAATACAAATGGTGCACCAGATACAACGTGATACCCAAAATTCGCACGCTTTGCAACTCATGTCACTAATTACATCTGGTTGCTGCAGGAAAAAAGGTGAGTCAAATACAATGTGATACCCAAATAGTATATCAGTATACCTGATTGGTATATAGTTCTACTGCAATAATACACCATCTATGCTAAAACTACAGATGAACATTAAAGCTTAGACCATCATCACATCCGAAAGCAGATCATTTAACTTCGCTTCATCTGCCCCTAATTTTAACTTGCAGAATCCATTAAACCTTACCCTCTAGCAAAGGAATGGACCTCGGCATCCTAATAAACCAACAACTTTATGGAAGAATCATAAGAAAAGCCTAATAAAACAAGCTGAAATTAGAAACAAAATCAGCAAATTTTCAGCATCAAGAGACATAACTAAACTGATAACCCAATGTACTTGAAGAAATCTATACCATATATTCT
>MU763618.1:3729-15164 GCA_026770625.1 Nicotiana glauca | reverse complement strand
AAATGCACTTCAAACCAAACTTATGAAATTTCTTCTAAAATGCCAACTTCCACAATAGGCGCCAAAACGCTCCCGGGTTATCCAAAACCCAATCCGGGCATACGACCAAGTCCAAAATCGTCATACAAACCTGCTGGAACCTTCAGATCTTGATTCCGAGGTCGTTTACTCAAAATTCCAATCTTAGCCATTTTCTCCAACTTAAGGCTTCTGAAATGAGAATTTTCATTTAAATTTAACTCCGAACCTCCTGAATTTCAATTCCGAACATACACACAAGTCAATATACCTGAAATGAAGCTGCTCACGGCCTCAGACTGCTGAACGATGCGCTAGTGCTCGAAATGACCGGTCGGGTCGTTATACTCCTAAAGCTAATATTTCTATGCATATAATATTTTCCTTTTAGTTAAATTGCCGAATGCCTTTTTTGCTCAGTCCCTTGCTAAGTGTTTTTGTTGTCTCTTTATAGAGAACAATACTAGTAGATTGGCTTTGTGGGCTAGTGTGGGTCAATGAAAGACGCGAAGAGTGGGGGAAGCTAGGTAGTTAGGAAAATGAGGGATTGGGTGAGGAGATCATGGGTGATTAGTTAGGACAATATTTTTTTTATCTTTCAAGATTTATATATATATATATATATATATATATATCAACCAACTTACTTTTAGACTTAAAGAAACTATATAAATAAACAAATAACTCAATATTTACATTAAAGTTTAAATTATACTAAGAACAATACTACTATAACTTAAATTTAAAATTATATTATAAGAATATGAATATTTTTTTTGGTTTTTTTAATTTTCTTAAATAAAACCTATTAAGAGTAAGATAAAAATTTAAAATATTAATATTAGCCCTAAAAAAAATATTTACACCAAAATAGTATAGAATTTGGGTGGTCAAAAATTAGTTGTTTACAGCAAGTAAAAGTTTAAAGCAAATTAAAAGGGAAAAGGCAAATGAATTTACGGGTAGTAAGTATACTATTATAGTATATTGCATATTATTACAACATACTGTTACAGTATATTGCATATTGTTACAATATACTATGACAATATATTGTATACTATAATAGTATACTGTTGCAGTATAACTATATTCTTCTATAGTATATTGTATACAGTAGCAGTATACTGTTAGGTAACTGTGTTCTTCTTCGATTATTATAATATACCGTTGCAGTATATTATAAACTATAATAGTATAGCTATATACTTGTTACGACCCTAGTTCACCCTCCATGAACATGTCGTTATGGCACCTAGTCCCTATGACTAGGTAAGCCTAACAATGCGGAAGATAAACCAATTTGCGGAAGGAAGTAATTAAACTGAACTAGTGAAATAAATGAGTGTTTAAGGTGCCGCCTAGCACATACAGCAACAAGTCTCGAAGCTAACAAATATTCCCTAAACCCGGAATCTCACAAATCACAAGCTAAGGGATACATAAGAGGCCCTGACTCAAAAATGTCTATACAAAGGAGAAATACTGAAAGAACTATACTTATTATAGAAAGCTAGAAAGAGACTCCTCGGTCTGCGGACGTAGTAGATATACCTCGAAGTCTCTACCGATACGCCTCCTTCCAAGGCTGACAAAACTGAATGGGAGTACCTGTACCTGCACAACAAAAGTGTGCAGAAGAGTAGCATGAGCACACCACAGCGGTGCCCAGTAAGTACCAAGACAAACTTCGGTGGGGTAGTGACGAGAAACAGTCAAGCCACCTAACGGTGAAATAAACAGTATAATCATGGTAGATAAGGAAACGATATATAAATAAGTAAAGTTTGCATGGATATTCAAAAATGCTACAGATAACAATAAAGGGAAGGGCAATAGTAACAACGAGAATATAATAAATGATGATACAAAATGACGGCAGAATCACAATCCAAATCCTAAGATCAAGACACAGCAAGGGCCGCTAGTCAACAACTCATATCCCCCAATGATGTTCACATAAGGTCTTATTCAATTCTTACTAAAATTTCACCAAGTCTCGGACGAATCATAACTCACGAAAGCCCAGCATCTGAAATCTAACACCTGCTATCCTGTGCCCCATCAATCTCACGATCATGCTGACAACTAACTGGATAACTAGGGCCACTCTCACATATATAATGGATAACGAGGGCATATCTCCACCCTTAGAAAAATTGGAAGGTATTCGCCTCTAATGAGGAGAGTCCAACTACGTGTATGCCTGTGCAAGTGTGTTTAACAAGAACTCCACCAACTAGTAAGTATAAGAGATGCAACGGCAAGAACCGAAATGTTTGCACACGGATAGAATCAACAAAAACATCAGCTCAGAACAAAATGAGTTTAACAGGGGATCTCCCAAGATATCGTCCTGTAGTCCCAAACATAAATATGTGTGCCAGGGATCTCTTGGTATCCCGAGGATCTCTTGGTATCCTTAATATATGTGGTGGGGATCTCTTGGTATCCTCAATATAAGTGTTGGGGATCTCTTTGTATCCTCAATATAAGTGTTGGGGATCTCTTGGTATCCCGAGGATCTCTTGGTATCCTCAATATAAGTGTTGTGGATCTCTTGGTATCCCAAGGATCTCTTGGTATCCTCAATGTAAGTACTGGGGATCTTTTGGTATCCCGAGGATCTCTTGGTATCCTCAATATGAGTATTGGGGATCTCTTGATATCCTGAGGATCTCTTGGTATCCTCAATATAAATGTACATGTGCACGATATCACCCTTCGTGCCTTATCACTCTTCCTCACCCAAATAATAGAAAAACAACATTCTGGCAAAGGAGTCAACAATAGAAGACAATAATGTCCCGGCAAGGGAATCCATAATAGAAACAATAACATCCCGACAAGGGAATCCACAATAGAAACGATAACGTCCCGGCAAGGGAATCAACAATAGAAATAATATTCCGGCAAAGGAACCAACAATAAAAACAATAACATCCCGGCAAGGGAACCAACAATACATAAGAAGGGTCACGAAAAAACAAAAAGCACGATAACCTCCACAAATAACAAGATATAATAAGTGTGTAATAGCTACACCGGTAACCACAACAGTTGGACAAGTAATATATTTGCACGAAGTCATAGATGAACTTACAATCAAGGAGTCTCCAAACAATAAGGAAGTTAACATGAATCAAATAATTTCAATTAAGGAAATGTCAACTAATCATAAGATATCTAACTTCTTTCCAATTAAGACAAATTAATTACATGAGATATAACATTTATGATTTCCATATAAAGGCGAGTAGTTAGGACGGATAATATGACTATAGAAGGATAATTGTCTTTAGTTAAACACGTAAAAGTCAATTAGGCAGCAAGAATAATTCAAGAAGAGCAAATAAATTCCAAATAAGATATGTAGAGGTGAAACCAATAACAGGGAACTCAATCGTATCAATAACATCTTCATACTCGGTGATTACAAGGGTCTAAGAGCCTAAAAGGGACAATTTAACACAAATAAATCCGAGCACGCGCTCGTCACTTGGCGTGTACGAAATACAATCAACAGAGAAGACTCAAATCCTAAGGGGAAGTCCCCCACACAAGGTTAGGCAAGATACTTACCTCAAACCGGCTTAAATCAACTAGCAACCACGTTCTTGCCTCGAGTTCTCGACTCCAAATGGCCCAAATCTATTCAATTAAATCACACATTGTAATTAACATCTCAAGCAATTGATTCTATCATTTAATTCAAAGCTAAAGCGCGAAATTAGGTAAAATGACCCAAAATTCCCCTCAGGCCAACGGCTCGGAATCGAAAAATTTTCAAATTTTCAGAAATCTCGTACTCTCACGAGTCTAACCATATAAGAATCTCCCAAATCGGAGGTCAAATTCCCACTCAAAATACAATAATTAAGTCTAAGAAGTTTCATCCAATTTTCCCCAATTTTGACCTTGAATTCGAATTATAATGGTGGATTTAACTAGATATTGATAGAAAATAACTAAATGAGGTTAAGGAAACATTACCCAGTGATCTCCTCTTCAAAATCCACCCAAAATCGCCTTCTCCCGAGTTAAATTTTGATTTCTCTAACTTTTGAAATAAACCCTCGGATTTTCCCCTTTCAGAACAGTGCTTTCCACTTCTGCGGACAAGGGACCGCTTCTGCGGTCCCGCACATGCGGACCACGAGCCGCTTCTGCGACTCCTCACTTAAATCACAAGTTCCGCTTCTGCGGTCACAAGTGTGAACACATAATTTTTGACCATATTTACATTTTTCATCACTTTTAGTTAGTGAATATATTTTAAGTTTAATCTACATATTTTAGCTCTTATTTCTCCTTATATATATGTATATTTATTTTTTTTATTTAAGAAAATTTTAAAAAATAAATAAATAAAAATAGAGTCACATTTTTTTCTTCATTTACAAAAAAAGAAAATTTTCTAAAAAAAAAGGTGTTACTTAGTTTAGTATAATTTTTAAGTTGTAAGTATTGAGTAGTATTTGGATTTCCCTAATATAATTATTTAGTTCTCTTCCTAATATTACTAGTATTTTGTGTATCTAGTTTCAATTTATTGATAATAAAAATAATAAAAATAAAAAAGAGAAAAAGAGGAATGTGACAAGTATTGGAAAATGGAAAGAATTGAAATGGTTATCTAAGCCAACGTAGGTACTCTTTAGGGAATTTATTTGTTTTCAGATTTTTTTTTTAACAAATAACTTTTAAATTTTGTCTTCTTGGGTAACAAATGTTAGGTAATCCCCCACTCAAATTAATGCCCTCACCATCATTATTCCACAATACAGTGCACACTCACGTTTGAAAAGGACATGCCATTTTTGTTTCACATTTTTTACTCTATGCATTGGCCCCACGTGGTTATTCCTCTCCTTTTTGTGGAAGATATATACATACATAATAGAGATCATTGGGCTCCCCTCCTCCTTCTCAGATCTTCATCACCCTTTTGTTCTCAATTAAAAGAATTCCAAGCATTAAAAGGGATAAGAGAGAGCTGGATAGGAGAAAACGAAAAAAATGAGAAAAAGTGTACAAGGCAAAAAGTACGCGCTCGTCACCTCACGTACAAGGCATTCAACTACCAAATATCAAATCCTATTTGACAAAGTCTCCCACACAAGGTTAGACAAACCACTTACCTCGAACAAGTACACGTCAACCCGAAACCACGCTTTTGCCACGAATATCCGGCTCCAAATGGCTCAAATCTATTCAATTAAGTTGCATACTGTAAATAATAATTGATTCCACAATTAAATTCTAAGCTAATACGCGAAAATATATAAAATGACCAAAATGCCCCTCGGGCCCACGTCTCGGAATCGAAAAAAATTTATATTTTCCGAACCCTCGTACTCTCACGAGTCTAACCCAGTTGACTCAGTTAAAACATTGTTAGTTTTTTGGTCTCCCTTTGGGTCTTTTGTTAAATGGACTAAACCTGCTCAACTTTAGCAAACTTAAAGGACTATAAGTACTCAGAGTAATAGATAAATGATAAAGTTAGACTTACCCCAAACCATAAGGGACAATTTTGGCTAAAAGTTCTTCTTTTTATCAACGCACGTTGTGTATTGTGGATATGATTCTAATTTGCTGTCTGAAACTCTTGCTGAATGAATTGGCATTTTTTTTAGATTAATATATGTGTGGTAAAATTATATAATGTTTTTAATTGTTTCTCAAATTTAAGCCGCGAGGCTTTGGAAATTTGATTGGTAAATGATAGCTGAACTGCTGAAGTGAGGGGAATCTAAGATATCGGTTTTTGTTTCTTTTCTTCTTACTAGACCCATTAATAGATTTCTATGCGTTGAATGTGCAGCTTCTTGTGTCGTGCTTCTTGTTTCTTAAAGGTGTATTTTTTAGGTTATAACTTGGTCGGCCATCAATTGTCAACCAGCTCAGGCTACCAAGAAAGCAAAAACAGAACAAGGCAAGAATAAACGTCCTAGGTCAATGTTGCTAAAGTTCAATGGCGGTTGTCATGTTCTGTTAGAGAAACCTCCTATGCGTGCTTGATGCGGTAGAGGTGAGAGTGTAGAAGAATACTGCTAGTTTTGTCTCTCATATATTTGAATTGTACACTGTAGATGTACCTATATAGAAGAAACTAGGTTTAACAGTAATTTTAATTGCTGTATTTACTCTAGTGGGCTTTTAGAAACACCCCTTATGGGTAGAGTCCTATTTCTAACACGTCCAGCTCACATATAATAGGGGTGCTTGGTGCTCCTTTCTAATACGAGGATCTTAGCACCAAATTCAATTAGGTCTCATTAGCAACCTCCTTCATCATCTGATGCGAATGAATATGATCATTCTACATTTAGTAGAAGTGACCAAATCGATCTTGTTCCAAGCGGGAGCGATATGGTTGTGGATCTTGTCCCAAGTGGGAGTATGAAGTATGTTCTTGATCTTAGTGGGAGCGACGTTGATCCAAATGGAAAAATGATGGATCACAATTAAGACGTGGTTCTCGTAAAAAGAATCCCCGTCAATGATTAAGAGCTTACCCATAGACTAGGATAAATACAGTAATATTGGTAATAACTGTAAGTCTCAATTTCACCACACTTAAGAGTGTACGATTAAAGTATATGGGAGATAAAACTTTCACTCCACACTCTCTCTCTCGTCCGCAAAAGCATTAGGGTTTAGACTATGATATAGGAGGTTGCTCCGTCAGAACGTGACAACTGCCATCGACTAGTGATTCTAACGGCGGTTCCTTCGAGTCTTCCACTACACGAAGAACCTATAAGTTCTTCATTCGAGTTTCATGAGATATCTATTTCGTATAGATTTACATGCTTCTACATAGACATTTGAACAGAGAGTTAAGTAGAAATGAGGAGAAGGAAGAAGGAAGAAGAGTTTCATCCTCTTATCTCAATTGAAAGCTAAGAAGTAGTCGTGTAATGTAGTCAAAGACTAGATCTACGATTGTAGAGACAGGAGAAGGTGGGGGAGCAACGGTGATGGGTGCAAAACAGGGATATCATATTTTGGGTATTTACCCTAAATATTTTAGGGGGCATAGGTGTAAAATGCATTTTAATTTGGGTGTTACGTGTCAATCTTTTGTATCGGTTGGGTGCTTTTGTAAGAATTCATGTTTTAATTGGAGAAGGGTAGAGGGGAAGTCCCGTTATCCGCTGAGTTTCAAACTGTGCGCCATTGGCCTACGGAGATTTCCTAGTAATTAAAAAAAAAGATTTCTTGGGGAAGTTGCTGGTTGCTTCAGTAAGGTTTCTCTTGAGTTGTGAGAAGTTTCATTTTCACTTGTTTGAGTTTATACTGTGAATTATATTACATTATGTTTGCATTATAGATTTCTATTTTGCCTTTCTATTTTGACCAAAGTTTATGGTTTCTAAGAGTGTAGAGAGTCTTTTTGTTGCAAATTTTTAACATGTTCTTTTAAATTTGAAATTCAGAATGCTCTTGTGTTGTACATTTGTTGTAGCTTATTGATATTATAAAGGTTCGCTTTTAAAGCTAAGTGTCTCCAATTTCAAAAAAATGAAGTAAAAAAATTAAACAAAATTTCTACAATGGGGTGAGTAATCAGGATTGCTATCTTATCTAAGTAGTGTTGGATGAGGGTTGGCGAAAAAACTAAATGCATTTCCCTTCCTCTGTTGTATCTGAATTGCCTGGAAATATTTATCATCAAGGTTAGACTGAATGGGATTGATAGAATGTGGTAATCTATGGGTCGCATGCTTCTTGTGTTGAGTCTTTTAATTTCTTTGGGGAATCTCATGCAAATGTATCCATGCCGTATGCCACATAGGGGCCAGATATTTTCTCTTAGATGTTCTTCCTGGCGTGATTTCAATTAATTCGTATTGTTGATGCCTAGATACTTACCCTGTTTAAGGCATGGTTTTGTTATAGATGTACATTATGTTTGCTGTAGGTTATTTGAGTGAGTGGTAGATGGTGATAATAATTTTATTTGGTCTGGCACTTTTCTCATTTAGTACTTTGTTTCATTATAATGATCCAGGAAAAAAATAGCGTAGAGCAAGTGAGTAGCAAAGACTTTTGCTACAGACGTCTAGACATTTGTTGTCTCTTGTATCCCTCTTTTTTTTACACAGAATACACCGAATTCTACCTTCTCCTTCTGCTTTAATTTATTTGATGCCACTTGCACTTTTAAACGGCAAATTCTTGCTGGTCTTGTAAACTGTCTATGCATTTAATCAATGAAAACTGGAATTTAGCTTGGGCTTCTATAGTCATACTCCTATAGTTCATGGCGATGCGTGCATACATCAAACGATGAAATGAAGCATTTATCCATTCTGGATATCTGTTGTGCTTATATTCATATGATCTATTGAGGATAGGCAATGGTGTCTTAAAAATAAATTTAAATTGTCTGGATATTCTTTTTGCGCTTTACTGGTTAACGTTGATGCATTGACCATCTTCCTTTTTGCTCTTTTGCCTACATAGTTGCTCTAGTTCCAGGAATGCTTTCATGCGACACTTTAGTTGGTCTAGATATGGTTATGCTTGAATCTTTTTATCAATCATGCTTCTTTTATACAAACAAACGTTGGCCTGGGTTTCTTCTACGCCTGAGTCCTCATGTCATATATGCTTCTCTTTATATCACCAATTTAGATTCTAGTGTGCTTCCTAGTCAAGCATCCCATGTCCTCTCCAAGTCAAGCCTCTTCATTTATCCTTACATTACAAGATAATCATCAAAACTTGTGGTACCACAAAACTACTTCTCTCAATTCCGCCCATACTAAAGTTGGCTCACAGCCTCTCTCGAAGTAAAAGATGTGGCTACACCCGTGGGAGCTTCAATCTCGCTAGAGCTTAGTCGTTTTATCATCATGACTTCTCTGAAGAAGCTGCTGTCCTTGATAGCTATTTTGTGAATCTTGCTTCAGGCCGCAAGGCCGTGCTTTTGGGCAGTCATGACAAACCAGGGATTTGGCATGTATACTCTGGCTCAGCTGCAGCAGTTCAGTCTAAGGACCCTGTCTACACTCTTGATATGTGTATGACTTGTTTGGACAGAGAGAAGGCTGCTATCGTTTACAAGACTGAATCAAGCTCAGCGGCCTCACATGGCTGTTAATTCTGGCATAAGAAAGACATACTACCTTGCTCTGATATATGTGTTTCCATGAATTCTATTAGCTGCTCTTTCTACTATCCCTGTTACACTAAAAGATGATTTTAGTTATGTTTGCTTTGAAGCAGTTGGGTATGATCTGAAATATTGAGTCTGGGTTCGCTGATTGAGAGGGTGCTGGCATGTTTCCAGCCAGACAAGTTTTCTATTGCTTTGCATGCTGATGTTGTTTGCAGGTCACTGCAACATATTTTGCTCTCTGGATATTAATAGCCCGTTTGGCCAAACTGCAACAATCAGCTTATTTTGAAAAGTGTTTTTTTTTTCAAAAGTGCTTTTCTTAAAAGTACTTTTGGTCAGAAGCAGTTTGTGTGTTTGGCTAATTAGTTTGAAAAGTACTTCTGAACAGCAATTAGTGTTTGGCTAAGTTTTAAAAAACTGCTTCTAAGTGCATTTTTTTCAGAAATGCTTCTCTAAAAAGTGCTTTTGGAGAGAAACTACTTTTTTCTGCTTCTTCAAAACTACTTCTGCTTCTCCTCAGAAGCACTTTTTTTCCTTCGAAAAGCTTGGTCAAACAACTCAATTTTTGGCCAAAAGTGCTTTTGGCAAAAAAAAAAAAAACACTTTTGGCAAAAAAGAAGCTTGGCCAAACAGGCTATAAGGGTTACTCACTTGCTGAGTGGATCCGAGAAGAACTCGGTGAGATTGGTTAATTGTCTACCAGAAGTTCACGAAGACATCAATTTGTCGATCTCCCAAGTCTATTCAGAAGGGCTGCTGGAAAGAGGAAGAGAAGGAAGAAAAGGAGTAGTACTGAGGGTTTGCTTGTTTCTGTTAGTGCGTCACTTGTGAATGTTTTTATTTGTTTGGTTGTGATATTGTTTCTTGTTTTCCGAATAATGGACTTAACAGTCCACATGGTGTCTTTTGGTTTAGTAGTGCTGCTGTAAATTGAGAACTTAGTCAGCTCTATGGTCTTTGGTATATTGTTTGTACTTAGTTGTCGTTTGTCGATTGACCCTAATAGAAGTGTTTGTTGTCCAAGTATTGGCGCACTGAAAATTGTGATGAAATACCTAGTTGTTTTCTGCAGCCAACATTGTTTTACCAATTTGTTTGTGCGCTTCACTCGGTTAGCTACAAAAAGATTTGCTGCATTGCAGGGAAAAGAAGTCTTGACAGCTAACACCTAAGATAAATAAAAGAGGGTATGTTTTGTGAAGCATAGCATTGCTAATGGTTTGTAAAAAAAACAAGACAAATTGCATAAATGTTGATATTGTGACACAACCAAATCTTACCTAAATGTCAACTGCAAAATGCGGTAGTCTTGCACTAGTCTCTAGTTGTATCAACTTTTGTGTTTTATGATAGTGATTCTATACACACATAATATATATGTATACACCACATATCTTATTGTACCGAAGGAATGGCTTAAGGGTTGAGGCATAGAAGTAACAACGTGAAGATCCCATTTTTTAATCCCAGTCACAACGCTTGTTCTGAACCAATCTGCTCCCACCTTTGTGGATATGATTAACTTGTGGACTAGACTGCTTGCCTGGTTAAAAGGTTAAGTTGCGCCCACGCCATATGGTGGATTAAACGAGGTGCGCAAGCTAGTTTTGGACACCACTAATGTCAATATACATGCAGGAGCGAAGCCGATGTATAAATTACGGGTTCGGCCGACAACCAATAACTTAGGGCTCCGCACTTTGCGTTCCCCTGGTGTGAAAATTTTCGCTATATTTTCACATGTTGCTCTCTTCATGTTGACTAAAGAAGAGATACTAGTGTAACCAGCTAAAAATGTGTTTACCCATCCGTGCTTCAGCTTATATCAAACGTGCATGAAACTTTAGGGGTGACAAATTTAGCCCAAACCCATTTAAGTCGCCCAACTAGCTCAGAGGTTAATGGGTTGGACTACAAACATTTTAGCTTATGGGTCAATTTGGGTTGAGCCCAAGTTAGTAAAAATTGCATGTGGCGCCCTATTTGGGCGCCCCTCTTTAACCTGTAGCCGCTTTGTCTTTTTGTTTGCATCCGTACCCACTTTTTAAAAAACTTCAGCTTCTCTTTATAACTGAAAAACTTCAGCTCTAGAGAGCTGAAGTTTCCGGGTCACTTCAGCTCTACAACATAGAAACTTCAGCTCTAGAGCTGAAATTTTCTAGTTACAACATAGAAACTTCAGCTCTAGAGCTGAAGTTTTTATTTTATAACTTGAAGAGCTGAAGTTTTGGGGCTACTAAACAAAAATTTCAGCTCTAGAGCTGAAGTTTCCTAGTTACAACAT
>MU763616.1:178726-199850 GCA_026770625.1 Nicotiana glauca | reverse complement strand
GGGGGGGGGGGGTCTTAAATATGTTATATTGGAGTTCTGCTTCCGTTACCAAGTCTTCTTGGCACAGATGAGCCCTTCTATGTGGAAGACTATTCCATGTCTTTGGCGTCTATGCTAGGAGATGGGGGAGAGTTGTTCCTAGCTCGACTGATGAACCGTTTTCTGTAAAGGAATGATAAACTTCAGTAAACATGGTCACCATGCTTTGTTCACCAGCATTGACGATGACAATGACCGTGGATGGATGAACTGGTTCGTTGCAGTTGCCACCAGGATATTATCCCGGCTACATCTCCATCCTTTCTTGAATTATGGAACAATACTCATTAGTTCAGAGTATGTATTCTTTTCTAATTAAAGATCGTCTCATGCTATTACTGATTCTTCTTCTTCTTTCACTATTTTGGAAACTCGGAGGACACCATCAAGGGTTGAAGGTTTGAACCAGTAGGTCCAGAAGATTTTGGATGTCACTACGCTTGATTCGAAGGGGATGGTCTTCAAGTTGAAGTATTCAGCTTTGCAATTCTTAATGTTGAAGTGGAAAAGTCTATGCATTCTTCAAGTCCGCAAAATATTCAAGTTAAAGTCTTAATGCCTGTCAGATCTTCAAGTTTGTTAGTCTTTATATTGAAGTCTACAAGTCCTTCTTTAGTCTTCAAGTTGAAGTCTTTATGTTCGTCGGTCTTCAAATTGAAGTACTTAAGCCCTTCAGGTCTTCAAGTTGAAGTCTTCGAGTCTGTTGGTCTTCAAGTTGAACCCTTCAAGTCTGCCAATTCTTCAAGTTGAATTTTGCAAGTTGCTCTTTAAGTGAAGTGTCAAACTCCTCCCAATATTCAAGTACACATAACATTAAGTTTAAATCTTAAAGTCTAACATATCTTTAAGTTTGTTGCTCTTCAAGTTGAAGTCTGCAAGTCCTCCAAGTTTTAAAAGTTTGCCTAGTGTTCAAGTCAAAACTGTCAAGTCTACCAAGCCTTTAGGCAGAGGCTTTATAATTTTTCAATCTTAAGGTGGACATTTAAGTCCCTTTTGCACCTTAATCTGGCCTCGTCACAAGTTTGATCATTCTATATGTTGTTGCGGGTTGATCATTCTATATGCTTTTGAGAATTTTCATTCTATATGTTACCATGGATTTGTACTTCGATATGCCGTATGAACCTTTGTTCCCCAAGATTAGCCCTCCAGTTTTTAGCGGGAATGAGTATCCATCCGTTCATACCTTAAGTTAGCACTTCGATTTTTGGGCAGGCATGAGTATCCATTTCTTCACATCCTAAGTAATCCATTTGATTTTCAGATGGGAATGAATATCCATCACGTCACACCCTAAGTTATCCCTCCGATTTTCGGGCGGGAATGAGAGTGCATCCCATTACACAGTCTAATTTCCTTCTTAATGCATGGATCATCTTGTTGAATAATAATATGTCCTTATCTTTTGACCAACAAAAAGAAAAAACAACAAAGTAAAAAAAGAAAGACAAACAAAATACAGAAAAAAGCATTACATGTAAAAGAAACATACGCAAACATGCTTGAGATGGTGTGTCTTAATGTTTATAATTGACTATATATGGCAGCAAATATTGGCTATCCAAAGTGTTTAACCAAATATTTTTTAAAACCTTTAGATCTATCAATTGCTAGAGAGACAGAGGAAATTTTTTAGCCAAACACAATTAACTCTAGATCAAGATATATTGAGTATAAATAAAAGGAGCACTTGGAGAAGAACAAACTAATTTAATATTTCTTAAGATGACCATCATATATCAAGTGAGATGGTAAGCTTACATCTATGACAGACTCGCACTATAATCGAAAGAGCATAGAAGAAAAGAAGACAACTGTTAATAGCTGAGGGATCTCCTGGTGTAGGTTCCGTAACGGTGACTATTAATGTGAGCCGAATATCGGGGGGCTTTGTGATGGTCTCTTGCCTCTCTCTATATATACTAAATTTTTTTCCTTTTATCCAACGGTCTTTGACCGGCGTTCTTTCTCATGGATGAGTCCTTCATTACGTGCCCAAGAGATTGCGCTTGTTATGCGATATAAACTTTCTAACGGCTTGACCCCAGCAGGGACCTTGGTGCCCGTTGCCATCCTGGCTCGTGGGCACGATCATGGCGGGGTTGTCCTCTTAACATCTCGTTTGATGATAACCATCTGGTGGTCAGATTTTGACCCATACAGTTAGTCCCTCTGCTCGTTGGGGTCGTCCTTTGGGCGAGTTCGATGGACGGACCCTGTATGTTTAAGAATTTAGGAGAAATTTGATCATTATGTGAGGACGACGTCCTTATGTCAAGGTGGAAATGTGATGTTTTAAGGACTTTACCGAACCATTGCGTCCGTTTGGAGATGGATCGTCACATCGATTTGGGATACCATGAATGCCCGTTATGTGTCATTATGATGCACATTTCAGAAGCACTGCATCATTTCTCATGCCCTTTAAGCTTTTTGGCGGCTCTCGGGTTTCCCGCTCAGGGCATTTGTGCTCCTATATACGGGGGGAACCCACCATTCGGTTATTACGCTTTTCGATCTAAATGGGGGATTTTTCAAACTTCCACCTTCTTCCATATTTCACACTTCTGTTTTCGTCAGAATCTGATGTGACCACCCTCTCTATTTCTTCATCACTCTTGTTTATTCCGATCAAGCTAGATAAATGGCTGATACCTCTTCCTATACTGACATATTCATCGAAGCTCTAGTGCCGGAAATGATGTACCACTTCTTGGAGAGAGAGTGGAGGCGACGAAAGATGAGAGGTTTTCGACTGTGGCTGAGATACCACCCCGTCCAGGGAAATTATGGACGGACTTTAACAGCCTTGTCAGAGATGAACCGGAACCTGTTCCTTCCACCATGGATGAAGTGGCGATTATGACACACACACTCAAGTGGGGAATCCCAATTCATATCGATATGATACCGGTAACGGGGATGAACATTTTACATTTGAACCGCCTGGGGTACTGTGCATTTTATGCAAATCCTTTTGTTGTCGGATATACGCTTTCTCTCCCCTCTATAGTGATAGAGTTTTGCCGCTTCTACGAGGTATTCCCGGATCAGCTCTTACCATATACATACAAGATCTTCCTTATGCTCATCAAATATGCGGATCTCACTGGTCGAGGGATTACTCTGGGGCACATGGTTCATATTTTTTTCCCACAATTTCTTCGGGGCACGATAATCCACATGCGTCATCGAGGAACCAAGAGTTTAGTGGTGAAGATGGATGATAAGGCTAATCGCCTCTTCTAGGAAAGCTATTTTTATGTGCGGATAGAACATCTTGTGGAGGACCTGGTAGGGTTCCCTGAGACGTGGAACTTCATTTGTAAGTTTTACATTGTTTGTTTTACAATTCCTCTCAAGGCGGTCGTTGATCGTTCTTCTCTTGGTGATATTGCTGACTTGTTTTTGCTTTTGCAGCCAAGAGATTACCTCCCCCACTAGTTGATGATATCATTGAGTGGGTAAATGCAATTATTCCCCATACAAGGGGCATTCGCGAGTGGACGTTCTTTCACAAGAAATATGGGCGTAAGCCTCTCACTGGTGAGTAGGCTCTCTTTCTCTGCCTTATGGATCGATCTTTTCATTATATGATCTTTTTTTTTGTTGAAAGGGAGAACGCGAAAGACAATGGATCCTCCACTAGCATTCTGTCAACCGGCACCCCCTACCCGACCTACGCCGGGAGCTGCTATCCTGCCTGCATTGAGAGCTACTACCCAATTTGCACCTGCATCTGGAGCAGCATGCACAGGGGCTATTCATCAACCTGAGACTCCGATTTCTACTGCCCGATCAATGAGCGAGTCTTCCCATACTAGTAGTGGAGTGGCCCCACCGAAGAGACGACGTGTGACCCTGGAAGTGGCGCCTCAAACTGAAATATTATCGGGGAGGGGAGAGGCCTTTCCATGACGATGCCAGAAGTTTGTGGTGATATCAACCCAATTGTAGAGGCTACGCTTGTTGTGGGAGATCAACATGCCGATGTGGTGGAGATATAGAGTCCCGAGGCTGCTATTACTATCTCGAGCGTCCCTTCGACATCCTGGCCGAACCCCGCTTCTTTTTTGGCTGAAAAGAGGGGAAAAGGTGTCATGGTCGATGACTATGAGTCTGAATCCGACATCGATCCTGATGATGTTAGGATGTTCGAGGAGGGCTTTACCCGAACTGAGGTAAGAGTGGGAGGTCATTCTCGAATACTCGAGATTCCATCAGACCTCAACTTTTTGCACGACACGGTGGATTTTATGCCTTGGTTTGATCTCCTATGCTCAGCCATGGAAAGTGGGGCTTTTCAGTACATCAGCAACGCCAAACTGTCACGTGGAGTGGCCGCGATGGGACTAAGGGTAAGTTCCTCTTTCTATGTTTCTCTTTGTTTGTTTTTGTTTTTTGTTTGATATTTGCCCTTATTGACTATCATCTTCTCTTCATTTTTAGTCTTACATGTTGGATATCTAGAGTGCTCGCAGGGTAGAGACTCGGGCCAAGATTTTTCTGGCGATGCTTGAAACGTATCGGCGGTATCGCAATAGATGCCATGAGATGCATGAGCGACTCAGGGTGGTTACCATTAATCAAACTCTCAGAGAGGAGTTAGAGAAAAGGGATTAGGAGCTGATGCAGTCCATTTGCAGGTGTAGTAAGATCGAAGATCTGCTTTGTGCCAAGGACGAAGAACTTGAGTTGGGAAGGGGGTTATAGCAGAATGCAAGCATCTTCAGGTGAAGGTGTAGTCATTGCAAGTTGAACTCGATCAAAATTCTTCCATAATTGAAGCTTTGAGTACGGAGTGGATGGGGAAGTTAGCCGAGCTGGAGAGAAAAGTAGCCAAGTTGGAGAATGCTGAGAATGCTCGGGTGTCGGCTTTGGAAAGGGAGGCGGCATTAGAGGATACTATCCGCATCCTCCAATCTGAGCAGGAATACGAGAAGGCAAAGACCATACCGAGGGAGGCACGACTCGAGGAGCGCATTGGCGAGATTAATCGGAGGCTTTGAGCCTAGGGGAGTGGGTTGCAGCACTCGAGGCTGAGAGAGCGCAGTTGTTGGCTCAAGTTGAATCAGTCTTTGCCGCCGTTCCTCATCACTTGCATGAGCTTTGGGTCTATGTCGAGGCCCAACAAGACATATACAAGGGTCTATGGGAGGCAGGCAATGTTTTTGGGGCTGCTTATGTAGAAGCCCGAGCAAAGGCACGAGTGGATCGTGTCAATTGGGGCTACGACCCTGTGACACCGGAGGCCGGTGAGGATGCCGATGTTGAGGAGGAGTTTCCTAAAGACAATGATGGGGAGGACAGCAGTGATGACGCCAAATGAATAGTCGCTGCTGCTTTAGTACTCTTTTTTTTGGTTCATTTTTGTCTTTTTTGGGCCCGTTTTGGCCTTTTGTAAGGTGCGGATTTTTCGCACGTATATATAAATAAAACAATTGTTTCACCTTTGTATATCCTTTGATTTTCTTTCCCTTCCCCTTTCTTGTTGTATTTTTTTATTTTTGGCATAGACATTCGGATTTTTTATGTGACGAGTCCCTGATTTTTTGATTTGGGAATTCGACCTTGATCGGATCGAGTGGGGTCTCATTGTGTGAGTCTGAATGAAGTCACTCGGACTCGCACGTTTGGAAGATGTTGACTTCTGCTTTACGCTTTAGGCGATATCACCCTTGAGTCAAATGAGGTTGAATTCGAATCTGCCCTTTTGGTCGGAGTCATTTTTAACTTGAACATCTGAGCCAGATTAAGTTCAGACTAGCTGACTTAGGCAGAGTCAAAAATTTCTTTGTGTACTTGAGTGGGGTCGAATTTGGAATCGTCGTCTGGAGTGAGGTCCATTTTCAACTTAATTTGAACAAGTTTGAATTTGGTGTCACCGTTTTGGGCGAGGTCGATGGCCGTAGGAGTTTTATTTCAATCTAATCAAAATGTTAACCCTTTATAATTCGAGCGAGGTCAAAATTTTCTTTTGGCGATGGTCGTTGTCTGTAGGGTTATTATTTTGAGCTAAGGTCAAAATGTTAACCCGTTATAATTCGAGTGAGGTCGAATTCTTCTTTTAGTGATGGCCGTTGGACGGAGAGGTGTTATTTTGAGCTAAGGTCGGAATGTTAACCTGTTATAATTTGAGCGAGGTCAAATTTTTCTTTTAGCAATGGCCATTGGCAGTAGGGGTGTTATTTCGAGCTAAGGTCAAAATGTTAACCCGTTATAATTTGAGCGAGGTCGAATTCTTCTTTTGGCGATGTCAGTTGGCCTTAGGGGTGTTATTTCGAGCTAAGGTCGAAATGTTAACCCGTTATAATTCGAGCGAGGTCGAATTCTTCTTTTGTCGATGGCGGTAGGGGTGTTATTTCAAGCTAAGGTCGAAATATTAACCCGTTATAATTCGAGCGAGTTCGAATTCTTCTTTTAGCGATGGCCATTGGCTGTAATGGTGTTATTTCAAAATAAGGTCAAAATGTTAACCCGTTATGTCATTGCTATGTGCATTTTTTGGAAAATTTTACGCGTTTCCATACTGTCTATGTGCGCGTCAGGGTGAGCCCTGGTATGCTTGGTTTTTTTGTTTCTACCGGAGAATACCGGGCATTCCCTAGGTGAGTCCCAGTTTGATTAACTTCTCTTTCATTGGAGAATATTGTGCGCTTCATGGGTGAGTCCCAGTTTACTTAACTTTGCTTTCATTGGAGAATATTGTGCTCTTCTTGAGTGAGTACCAATTTGCTTAACTTTGCTCTTATTAGAGGTTTTTTTTAATTGTTCTGTACCAAGTCATTTCTGTTACTCGTGATATGTTGTGGTTTGGGGGTGGGTTCTTCTCGGTCATTACTTATGGGGCAGTATGTTACGGAACCATCATTGGGGTGTTCTAAAGGTGTTCGTCCCTCGCTTTCTTACCCATGCGAGTGCTCGCATTCCTGTTTGAACCAACAAAAGAGTGACGATAAACCAAAATGAAATTTTCTGTTACCTTGACCCAACGAGTCAGTGAAAGAAGGAGTGACTTTGTAGTATTACTCACTTTTCCTGGTGCTCGAATGACATTTTTAGATTTGGCGGCCGTGTTCTTCTCCGTCAATAACATCGTTTAAGCTTCTCACGGGTTGGGCCAACCTCACTCGCTGAAGTGTTGAAATCGAGTCCTGGTCCAATCTCATCCGATTTGCACCAACAATAAGGGAAACGTGTCATACTTCATTCACGGACCATCCCGTGTGTGGGGGAATGTGAAAATAGGGCAGGATGTGCCCTTTTTTCCAAAAGACCGCACATCAGGTTGTCGTCCCTTCCCAAGGGGTGGGAACATGGGTCAATAAATAATGTAGATATGTCAAATGGGGCTGTGGTCATGCCAGACAACCGTGATCCTATTTTAAACGTGCATATGTTATTCCAAACCCATCGTTACAGATGAGCCGTGGGATTTGCATAGACATTGGTTATAACTTCTATTTTACGTAGCGACCTGACCTAGATTGGTGTGGTCGTTTCGAAGGCTTACCTACCCACTCCTTCCAGTTGGTGTTAGTGCCGAGATGGTGAGGCTATGACAACTTGGTAGTGATATTTCACTGGTTCTAGATCTAAAGGAAACTAAAGAATTTGGCTAAGAAATCCTCACAGACGACACCAAATTGTTTAGCCGAAAAATCGTTAAGCCCTTTAGATCTATCAATTGATAAAGAGACATAGAGTAAATCTTAGCCAAACATACTTAACTCTAGATCAAGATATATTGAGTATAAATAAAAGGAGCACTTGGAGAAGAACAAACTAATTTAATATTTCTTAAGATGACCATCATACATCAAGAGAGATGGTAAGCTTACATCTATGACAGACTCACACTATAATCGAAAGAGCATAGAATAAGAGAAGACAACTATTGATAGCTGAGGGATCTCTCCCCGTGGGTTCCGTAACGGTGATGGTTAATGTAAGCCAGATCTCGGGGGGCTTTGTGATGGTTTCCTGTCTCTCTCTATATATACTAACAAATTTTCCTTTTATCCAACAGTCTTTGACCGGCGTGCTTTCTTATGACTGAGACCTTCATTACGTGCCCAAGAGATTGCACTTGTTTTGCGATATAAGCTTTCTAACGGCTTGACCCCGGTAGGGACCTTGGTGCCCGTTGCCATCCCGCCTCGTGGGCACGACCATGGCTGGGTCGACCTCTTACCGTCTCCTTTGATGATAACCATATGGTGGTCAAATTTTGACCCATACACAAAGTAGTTTATTGCAATATGGGATCATGCGAAAGTCGACAACTACTATCTATTCTCGACATGGACTTGGTGGTTGGACTCCTCCATATTTGAATGGAAGTTAGCCAAAGCTATTTGGTTTAGAGTCGGATTTGAAAATGTTCTAAATCAAGCTGTGTGATAAAGTAGCATCTATACTTGTTCACTAGAAATAGTGCTTATGTGTTACTCTTCAAAGGATTAAGGCGGAATACATAAGGAGACACCTAAAGTTGGCACAATCTTTCACTTAGATACTTAAACTAGGATACTTTCTACTTAGATACGTTTCTTAGGCAATTCTCATGCCAATTAGACACGTTTTTCCCTGGTGGCATATAGCGTGACTTCAAACCTATTTAGGCGCATGAAGGCTGAAAATTGGTAATTTTTCCTTTCCCAGTTAAACAAATAAGGGTAACATCCATTGTCAATTATTATTTAAACCCTAATCCCTTTCCCAATTCTTACAAACTCTATTTGTTCGCTTTTCTTCTTCTCAGATTTCTCCAGCAATTCTCCTCCAATTCTTGTCAATTTTTTTGCTTTTCTTTTCTTCTCTTCTTTCTCTCGTTTGTATCAATTAATTTCTTCTCTTCTCTTCTTCCTCTCATTTTTGTTGTTCCCTTGTTTATGAATGTCGAACTTATCGGAATCGACGAACTCTTCAATATCACGTTGCGCTGCCACTCGGATCTGTAAGTGTGGTGTTTCTCCAAAATTAAATACTTCTTTGACCCAATTAAACTCAGGTTGTAGATTTTTTGCTTGCAAAATCGGAAAGGTAAATTGTTTATTCATAATTTGTAAATTTCGTTGTATGTATTACGACTTGATAAAAATTGATTAAAAGTATTTTATGATATTTGTAGAAAAAGGGTGGATGTGATTATTTCTATTGGTACGATGATGAAATGCCTACTCAAGTGAAGAATGTAATTTGGGGTTTGTTAAAGAGAGTCAAAGCTTTTGAAGAGGAGAAAGTTCGAGCAAAAAGAAGACGGATTGTTTTGACGATTGTTGTTGCATTGTTGGTCGTTTTATGGAAATTGTATGACTAATTTACTTTGGTTGTTGTAGGTCTTGTTGGTTTTGTAGGTATTGCTGATTAATATGTAATGTTGGTGATGTTGCTTTAAACATTTGTTTAGTATGAAGATGTTGTAATATTCAGCTGAATTTTGTTATAAAATTATGAATTTTGTTATAAACTTCTAAATTTTGAATCTGCTGTTGTAATATACAGTTGCTGAATTTTGAAAGTTCTGTAATATACAACTTCAATCTGCTGTTGTAATATACAGCTAGTGAATTTTGAAAGTGCTGTAATATACAACTTCTGTACAAGGCATAGAACCATAATATGCAGTTTCAAAATTCAGAACATATAGACTGAAATTGCTGCTATATAGACTAATTATTCAGAACATATAATAACTATTCTGCCAAAACAAATAAAATAAGGCTAAAGTTGCTACTACATAACATATATCCAAAACAGATCAGTAACATTACACGACTGAATACAACCATTAAAGTTTAATTCTTTCAAAAACTAGATCCCAAAATATAATAGGTTGCTGCTACATAACATATAGACAAAAGAAGTTCCTACGATACTACTTCCTGCTGAAGTAGCCTTCATCTGCTGCAACTGGGAAGTTGTGACAGCATCTTCACCCTTCCACTTCAAGCCTCTAGCCTTAAAACCAAGTTCAATTCCTGTTGGAGCTGCACTCTTATAAGTTGAATCACTTGCAATAACTTGTTGGCTTGATGTTCCGGGTTGTAGTTTGTCAAATAATGAACTACAATGAGTAAGTTATTTCTAAGTCATATTATAGATGAAATATGTATGAATACATAAATTTAGTATTTGAGTTCCACTTGCAGCTGTGTAGATGCCAAATCCAACATTTTTGGACTTTTTTGTGCTCCTTTTTCTGCATCTTCTTTACTTGCACCCCTTCCTCTCTTTTGGCTGGTAGTTGCTTTACCCTTTGGAGGAAGTTGACTACCTAATCTCTTCTAGCAGGCCTGCTCGAATTTGCTGAACTTGGTGTTGGTTGGTTTGAGCTTCTAGCTTCATTAACCCTTCTAACCCTTGATGTGTCAAAACACACAGAGTTTGTAGGTTGGCTTGAGTTTCCATCTGCATCAGGTTGACTAGCACCTTGTGAGCTTTGGCTACCTTACTGTGCAAGCATCCAATTTTCAGCCTACAAAACATTGAGCAACATATTACATAACAGTGATTTTCAGCAGATTACTAGATTCATAACAGGAAATATTTGACAAGAAACATTTACCTTACAATATCTTTTGTTATGTCCTTGTTGATGGCACTTGGAACATGTCATTTGCACTCCACACTTGGACAACTTTCCATATTTCTTTTTTGGTTCATCTTTGCCTTTTCTTCTGTTCCTCTGAGGTCTACTATGCATGGGTTTAGGTTTGGGAGGCTTTATCTTAGGATTGTTGGTTTTAGGCCACATCTTCATATTTGTCATAGGCTGGATGAAATACTTGTATGCTTTTAATAAGGTATCCCTCTTATACTAATTCTCCACTGCCTGTTTAGGTTCTTCATTTATGTGATAGTATGCAAGAATAGCATGTTGACATGGAATACCCCTCAACTGCCAAGCTCTACAAGTGCAAACCTTATCAGTCAGATTAACTACATGCTTATGCAGTCCTTCTCCAATCTCAAATCCAACATCAACATTCCAAAGGACATTACATTTTCTAGCAAGCTCTTTGCTATCCTCTAACAATAGCCTTGCCATAGGTGATATATCAGATATCCAACTATCAGCAAATCTCAACATATCCACTTGCCTAGTCATTATTTTCCTTCTAATCTCCTCCAACATATTTATAATTGATTTATGCCTAGAAGCTAAAATCCATGAATTAAAAGTCTCACACATATTATTTTTAACAGCATCACACTTGGAATGCACTTCAAAATAAGCTCTAACCTATGATTTTTTAGATAATATAACAAATCCCTACAAATATCCTTACCAAGTTTGTCCCTTTTATCAAGCTCCTCCTTAAAATTAACTTCATAACTAGATTTAGAGCACCTCCAAAACTGTTTTCTCCTTTCCTCTCCTTTCCATTTTTTATACCAATTAGACCAGATATGTCTGACACACATCCTAAATTCAGCATTGGGTAAAACTTCATTCAAAGGTGCAGCAAATCCCTAAATTCAAATTACAACAGCATATCACTACAACAAGAGATTACTTAACCTCTAATTACTAAACAACAACACAATACAACAGAATACAACATCTATAGAATGCTAATGAACAGCTAATTAACAACATAACAGAATACTTAATTACTTAAAAGACTACTTAAGAGACAACGGAACTGAATACTGACCTTTTGAATATCTGCCATCATAGTCAATCCTTCTCCAGTTCCCAATTACAAATCATCTTTCAAGTAGTTGATGAAAAAACTCCAGCTATGTTTTGTCTCCTAGTCCACAACTGCCCATGCTATAGGAAACATTTGCTGATTTCCATTCTTGCCAACAGCAACTAGAAGTTCACCTTTACAAGCACCCTTTAAGAAACAACCATCAAAACCTATGGTTCTCCTACAACCTTCTAACCAACCTTTCTTCAATGCTTCAAAGCACACATAAAAGTAAACAAAGAGATTTTTTCCTGGCTTAGTTTCACTGTCCATCCTTACCCAACATGAGCTACCAGGATTGGTCTGTTTTATCATATCAGCATAACCACATAACCTTGCAAACTCCAAATTCCAATCACCCATGGACTCCCTGAGAACACGCAGTTTAGCCCTATTACAAATTGTCTTCCCAACATATAATCCTAGCTTGTACCTACACAACTCCTGTATTTCCTATATCCTTATGTGGGGCTGCTTAGTTATTTCATCTTTGAATTTATTTGCAACAAACTTTGAAGTGCACAACTTATTTTTGTTTGAAGTATCACATTTGTGTACTGGGTAGTAGTTCTTTACTTTAAAATCACCTGAATCTCTATCAATACAAACATAGCACACCCATCTACATCTCTTTTATTTACACTTAGCCCTCACCCTATGTGGTTCATTTGGTCTCAATTTAATCTGCACCTTGCACTCAATTGCATAATTTGCTAATGCTTTCCGAAACTCTATAGCATTCTCAAAAATCATCCCAAGTTCAAATATAACAACTTCACAATCAGGATCATACCTGACTTTTGTACTCCTCCTTCTTACTGGTATATCAACACTAGGAATAGCTTCAGGATCTAACTCTTCTGTGCTATCTTCACTATCAGCCTCTGAACTATCAATAAACTGCTCATTACCACCTAATTTACCTACATATCTTGAACTCTTGTTTCTTCCAATATCCTCAAATCCTCTGTCAACTCCTGCCTCTCCTAGTGGTATCTCATCTGTTGCAATTGGTTTGTTCCTCTGCCTAACCTTTCTCTTGCTCCTCCTTTCAGTCCTTAAAGATCTCAATTCATCATCAACATCTGAATCATCTTCTTCAGGAAGAACATCTTCTTCTGATTCACTACTCCCCACATCTGATTGCATTCCATCTTCATTAACATTATGGTCTGGTGGTTCATCTCCATCAGCATCATTTACAGTTGGTTCATAAGAATTGTGAGTTGGTTCAGCATCATTTTGAGTTGGTTCAATAGGCGGCTCAATACATGGTTCATCAGCATTTGAGTTGGTTCAATAGGCAGCTCAATAGGTGGTTCAGCAGTATTTTGAGTTGGTTCAGTAGGCGGCTCAATAGGTTCTTCAGTATTTGTATTATTCCCAGGTGTTGCCCTAGCTTTAAATTGGTCATTACCAGCCCTACTTTCTTCTGCCCCACATAAAAGACCAATATTTTCTTCGACTACTTCAGGCTGACTCACCCCATGACGCAAATAAACATCCAAAATATCACCATATTTTAAATCTTTCAGAAATTCATATAACTGAAAATTAGAAAAGACTTTCATAAAATCACCATTTTTTTCCTTCTGATAATAAAACCCTTCGACAGCTGCATACCCAAAGTCTTTAGCATAAGATGATAACTCGACAACACTAAAATGGTCTTTATCGATAGCAACAACAAAGGCATCTAATTTCTCTTTGTATGTTGGGATAGGTTGCTCGATAAATGTACCCCCATGGTGAAAGCGAGTTAAAATATAGTCATCCTCCATAATATTCCCTTACATAAGACAACAAGGGACCAACACAAAGGAAAACCCCCAAAAAAACCCTAGCTTTATCGAGAACTTACAAATAAAAAGCCCCAGCTGTAGCAATAGAAAATTAGGAGAAATTGGACCTTGAATCTTTGTAAATATGGTGAGAAATCAGTAGAAATAGTAGATTCCAACACCATTGACCAAAAGAAGAAGAAGCTTAACAGTGGTAAGGAGATTCTTCGTTTTCATCGATGGTAAAAGGAAACCTGGGGTGGTAATATGTTTAGTTAACCCTAGCTTTAGTAGAAATAACATTATATAGCTGAGGTGGACAAAAAAAATAATGTGGCACGATTTATAATGGTTACTTTTGCCACGTAGACAGAGATTGTAGAACACATACTTAGTTAATTAATAAGCCAGGGAAGAACGTGTCTAATTGGTATGAGAATTGCCTAAGAAATGTGTCTAAGTGGAAAGTGTCCTAGTTTAAGTGTCTAAGTAAAAGACTGTGCCAACTTTAGGTGTTTCTGTATATATTCCGCCAAGGATTAACGAGTGAGAATTGTAAATACAAATAAAAGGTGGTCACGTGCAATCATTGGTTTACGTAAGCAAAAGTAAAAATCATTTGCAAGGTTGGAGTTCCAAATGCCAAAAGTTTCAAGCTTACATGACTTTCTTTTGTTTTCATAAAAAGATAATTTCCATTATTAGCAAAAGGAGAATCATTTCAAGCAACTGACTTGTTTTTCCATTACAAATAAATTGCCAAAGCCAATAAATTGGCGGTTCAAAATCATCCCAATTGATGTCTTCATAGTACTTTAATACAAGTCTATGAATGAAGTAGGAGGTATTTGTAGATATATAATATTTATTGAATTTAAATTTTAAAAAATATTTTAGACTATATTTTAAATATATATTAGTCAAAATAAATTATATGGGCCAATATAATTAGATTAATTATATTAGCCAAATATATATGAGTTAAATAAATAAATTCAAATTCATTGTGCTAACTATTTCTACAAGTGATGATCCCACTTTATTAAGCCCAAGATATCATCTTACTAAAGGCCAAATTTGGTAGAATTTATTGACAATAAATTTGTGTCAAGAAAATAACCGAGACTGAAAAATATTACAATAACCGTATTATGTTATTTTAAATAATATGAGTGTACAATGTCTATGAATCCTTTGATTCTTCTTTTCTAAGATAAATTCAAGGGCCTTTGAGCCTGATCTTGAATCTATATTTGTTGCCACAGACGATGATCTTGAAGTCAATTAGCACGAACTTTGATTTGAGCTCGTACTTTTTGTATAATGATTTGTTCTTCGTTCTTTAGCTTGAACATGATTTCTTGAACTTAAACTTGATTACTTGAAGCTTGTAGGCAATTGTGCAGTGTTTGATGTACGAGCTCTCTCTTGCTTCTTTTTATAATATTTTGTGTCTTTTTGAGTTATGAACACCCGTATTTATAGTTATAATTAGAACCAACTCTTTCCGACCAATTAGATTGAAGCATGACAAGATCATATTTAATTGGTCAGAATATGTCACTTGTACATGTGGTACATTTTCATTGACCTTTTAATAGTGCTTGGCATGCCTTGTCATTTTGACACGTGGCATTATCCTGTTGGCATGCCACATTGTTTGACAAGTGGCACCAAATTGGGCCTCTAGAAAGATAACATCTTGGGCTTAATAAAGTGGGCTCATCATTTTTAGCCCAATCAAATGGGCTAGTCATATGGATTCAGGCTCATCTATTTAAGAGAAATTTTCATGAAGCACTATCTTTTAGTGGTAATTAGCTATCTATAGATACCATTTGCTATATTACGGATTGTAGTACATTTTCTGTTGTTATAAGATGTATTAGATGTATTTAAGCTACTGTATTCATGAATACAGTAGCAAAAATAGGCGTGAATTAGGGAAGTCTAGCTAATCAGTTGTTGTATTCGAGTGCATTCGATTATATTCATGGCGTGAAACACGGAATTACAACTGGACAGATTATTGTATTCCACTCTATTCACGGCTTGAAATAGGGGATTACACTATTTTTAAACGGAAAGTGAATCAATTAACATAATATACTCGTAATATAACTCAACAAACTCAATTATAACACAAAAATTTATATTTTCAGTTATAAAAAAAGATTCTCAACCGAAAAATACCCTAAAAACATAGTAATCTTCAGAAAAATTATGTAATACATCTAAATACATAAATTATATTAATTAAAAAAACATATGAATACATTCATAGCATATAGCGAGACAGTGAATACAATGAAATACATAGAATACAATGGGATACATTGATATACAATGAAATAAAGATGGTGAATACAATAAAATACATGGAATACAACGAGATACATTGAATTGCAATGAAAAAAAAGATAATGAATACAATAAAATACATAAAAATACAGTGTGATACGTTGAAAATAAATTGAAATATATTAACAGAAAATCAAGTTGCTCAGCCCCAAACTCCGTCGTCTTTGTTCAAGAACAAACCCTTATTTCCGGCGAATCCGCCCTAGAGCAAAAACCCTCAACTCTTTTACCTTTCTCTCTGTCTCTCTATTCACCGTATATCCCTGTAACTCATTAGAACAAGTGAAAAGAATGGAAAAACCCTAGCACACAACTAGAAATCACAGGCGCCGCATGATATAGACATAGAAATCATAGTTGAAAATAGTCTCGCCACGAGGAGGGTCAGGAGTCACAGACTTGGGGGTATGTGGATCTACTTTAGCAACCAGACATTCAGACTCCTCGGTCAATTCTTGTACAATTTTTTCACCTTGCTTGACATGCTGCTGCTGCTGATAAAATACTTTAGACACAACATATTCCCCTTCCCTTTCATCTTCCCTGGTGTTTAGTGGTTATTAGAATTTGATGAAAGAGAGAAAAATAATACAAAGCTTATTTTATGGTTTAAAGGTAAGAGATAACTATAAATATATATTTGGCTATAAAAAATCAAAAGGTAGCTATGGAATATAATTTTTTAAAAGGGTATTTATTTAAAATAAATAAGGTATAAAACCTTTGCTATAGAAGGTAACTAATCCTTTATTTAACTCATTTATATTGGAGTTATATAATTGATCCAACTATATTAATCCATAATATTTATTTGAATTAGTATACTTAATATATATTTCAAATTATTTTATGAATTTAGATCCAATATAAATTTTACATTTGATAAATATCCCTACTTCAAAACTTGTCGGGTATATATTTTGTCCATTAAAGACAAGACTTGAAGTATCAATTCATATATTGAGAATGGCTAAACCACGTAAGCTTGAACTTTAAGCGCCAACATTTCAATTTTGCCCAAGAATTTGCACTTTGACTTTGACATAAGTATATTTATTTACCAACTACTATAATTAGCTTTGAATTTATATGTTGCCATCATTTTCACGTGAATTCTGATTTGCCATAAAGTTACCGGCCAGCCAATTTCTGCTCCTTCATAAGGCATACATTTTACTACCTAAATTCCACGGGTCAAACTTAACGTCTGATATATATCGTTAATTGGTTTAGACTTTCAGGGGTAACTACACCATAAACCGTCACTGGCAAAATGCAACTAGGATTGCAATTTGATCCAAATTTGGAAACATAGTTTGTTCCGGCTTACAATGCAACTGATCCCACATCATAAGTAGTTTTTCAATTGCCGCCCTCCAACATCTATATCTCTCATATTCTGGTTCTTTTTATTTTTAAGTATTAACCCAAGGCTTGTGCAAGCCACTTTAGTTTGCGTTCTAACTACTTGAAAGCACCGGTGTCAAGGTAACTTTTTCTTCTTTTCTCGTGCTTTTCTTACTCTGTTTTTTTAGGTCAAACCAGAAGAATATGTTCTTATTTAACGAGATAATCGGTGCATGAAGATGACAATCTAAAGGTGTGAAGAAATAGACACTCACCCCCACCCGAAAATTAGAGGAATAATATTAGGGTGTGAAGGGATGGATACTCATCCATGCCTGAAGACCACAGGGATAACCTTAGAGTGTAAAGGATGGACACACATCCCTGCCTGAAAAATGGTGGGATAATCTAAGGGTGTGAAGGGATGGATACTCATTCCTGCCTGAAAATCGGAGTGATAATCTTAGAGCGCAAAGGTTCATAGGGCATATCGAGGTACAAATCCATGAAAATATATATAAGAACAAATTCTCAGCATATATGAGGATAAACCCGTAACATCATATAGAAAGACCAATCCATGGCAACCTATAGAAGGAAAAATCGTCAATAGCATATAAAAAGGATCAAATCTATGCCAAGACCATCTTAAGGTGCAAAGGGGCTTAAATGTCCGCCTTATGACTGGAAAATTACTGTTGGCCCAAATGAAGTTTGTTTTGAAGATTGACAAAGGAACTCGAGCATGAACCAAGTTCATCCATAGTGTACACATACACGAGCAGATTCAAGCATAAGGGATTGATAACGCCAAACTATGCCTTATAAAAAAATACACACGAACGTAGCAAATATAGTCTGAGTAATTCTGCCCAGAGTCGAACCACAGAGAATTAACCTATCAATTACTTTTGTCGGACTTACTAAATTCACAGAATCAATTTTCCCAAACTTTATAATTCACAATTGATGATATATCTAACAACTAAACTGAAAATAAATAACAACTGAAAGTTAAATAAGCTTGCTTGTATATAATTGAAATATGGTCTAAGGTAATGGTTGTTGGTATTACTGTGTTCAAAATAAGAAAATCAGAGAAGTAAACAAACGTTAGTTCAATAAACAAAACGTAAAATAATTTTGAGCCCACTGAATACACAATGTGTCCTTAAGGAATTTAATCCCCTCACTATTGCCCAAGGTATACGGATTAATTCCTCCCAGGATAGAACAGAATAACTATTATGTGATAGCGGCACTTCAAATCACAGAACTTCAGCGAACTCAAAAAACGGAGCAAATCACACTTGACACTTATGTTTATTTAGAAAATAATACAACAATGTCGAAAACAGGGGAGAAGATTTCAGATTTTCCATGTCTGATTTCATATCTAAAAAATGAGGCCAAGCCTTTAAATTTATAGACAAAGGTAGGGTGATATGGAGAGGTGCAATCTAAAAGGTGCCTCTTCCATTTTTCATTCACACCGAAAACGCAACAATCCCCCACATGAATGGGGAATGGTCATATGAGGAAAAACATGCATGAAAATATTGTGTGATTCGTAAGTAAAGATTAATCGCATCTTGATAAGTAGGTTTCCCTTTGAACTTTCCGTAGTGAACTTATGTCAGATATACTCGGTCAATTGGTAGATTTAATATCTTTGAACCGTCGAGCTTTGGTGTATACCTAGAACACCATAAGTCACACAATCAATCCTAAACCATTTTTGGTTCTCACAGTTGTATTCGTTTCAGCCATAACACCGCCTGGTTTCATGAGAGCTTAGAGAATGGGCCTTTATATTCATTCCCCTTAAAGCGGCTTAAACTTAATACTCACAGAGGTGATTTCTAAATGTGTAATACTATGGACACACTATCTGGTCATATCCTGCCAGACTTAGAAAATCATTAAAAAACTTTAAGCTTTATTGACTCATCAAAAAGCCTTAATGCTTTACCTTGATTTCTGAACATTGTCTTCATCACGAGAATGGGCTGAGTTATTTGACAATGTTGAATCGTCATTCATAACTTTATTTGATCTCTTTGAACTATCACGACCCAAACCCCCACACTGGTCGTGATGACGCCTCTCGTGAGGACGAGGCCAGCCAACTAACCCAACTCGTCTTTTCAAAAATAGTTAAACATAAATAAACAGCTTAAATATGACTTAATAATATTAATTAGCGGAATTTCAACCCAACACAGACCTAATCGGGGTGTCACAAGTCACGAGCATCTATAAGAATGTAAATCTACTACAAGGCCTAAAATATACAAAACTGGAATAATGAACAAAAGAGAGAAACATGGTGCTGCGAACGCTAGCAGTCACCTCCTTAACTCATGTAACTTTGCCTCTGATTGGCCAAAACCCGCTACCGGGTGAATAGATACTTGCATATGCACACGAGGTGTGGTGTGGCTGTGATGGTCCTGCCTCGTCCCCTCTCGGAGGAGCTGTGATCTCAGTAACCCCAACATCATCATCAGACGAGTCATCACTGTATGGCACCGGCACTATTCCCTCTAGTCCAATTTTCTTCGCCCGGAAGGGAGCCTTCAGAGGTAATTTCCCGTCAACTTGAAGATTCTTAGGCACCCTAGCAAGGCAGCACAGTTGGGTGACTAGTGAAGGGAAGTAGTGGCCCTTGATTACCTCCGGCGATCTAAAGAACATTTTGTCATGTAGGACTCGGGAGATATCAAACCCTTGGTGAGTCATAAAGTAGTATATCATAGCGGCTCTTGGCCCATTCATATTTGTGGTATTGCTGGATGGTAGCAGACGAGTGTTGATGAGAGTGAGCCAACACTTAGCCTCCCAAGTAAGAGACTGTGAGTGTAGAGTCGTCGGTTGTGTTACCCATTTGGGCATTCTGCCAGGTATACCGATTACCTCCTGAAGTCTGTCCTAGTCAACCGTCGGGCGATAAGACATGATATAGTGATCGTCACCCGTGAATGTGGGGAGGCGATATGCTCTACGGATAGCCTATATAGAAGCATTAACCCGGGTGTTGCGCACAGTCACAACCCCATCCTTGTTTTCTAGCAGATTTGCATAGAACTCTCGAATTAGCTGAATATTGGCCTTCTTGGGAGCCTCAAAGAAGATGTCCAGCTGACACCTCCTTAGCTCATTAAACATATTGGGGCACTCTTTCACCAATGCCGTCCGATCGATATGGACCTCATGGAGTAATTTCGTTTCAGCTTTCTGATTATAACTTGTCTCTGCTGATTGAGAGACAAATCAATTGCTATCAAACTGAGGGGCACTGGCTTGGCCCCGAGCTCGTGAGGAGCCTCCAGGACCACTAGCAGAGGACCCGGTGTTTCTTCTCTTACGGAATGAACTCATAGTACCTGTCAAAACAGAGAAACGCATATTAGGACGGTCGTAAAATATGTGACTCTGTGTGGTTACTTAGACTTCACCGCAACCATGTCACAACATCTCCTTATATCTCCATTGAGGCAATTTCCCAAACACCTTGTGGACAAGGCAATTAGCTTCATATACATGGCCCATAGGAATCAAGAAAACTTTCCCAATTCAACTATCCACTGCACCCACACACCCCACACTTGCTCTAAACAATCACCCACCAACAACACCCTTTCAATATTCAATACACAACCCCTTCACCTACATATGCCAATACTAGAAAAGAAGAAGAAAGATAAACAAAACTCCTAGCACTAATACTACGTTATAACAACATTGAACTAGCATACAACACAAAATATAGAAGGAAAAGGGAAGGGGGAAGGTCGGAATTCATACCTTTGCGGAAAAGGATGAGGGGTCTTGTGAAGGAAGAAGAAGAGGAGGAGAGTATGGAGGAGAGGGTTAGGGTTTAGAGAGAAAGGG
>MU763616.1:147329-177760 GCA_026770625.1 Nicotiana glauca | reverse complement strand
GGGGGGGGGGGGGGAGGTGTGTGTGTTTTGATTTAAAATTAAAAAATTAAAAGAAGAAGAGAAGAAAAAGGAAAAGAATAGAAAAAATAAAAAAATTTCAAACCTGGTATCTCCCCGCGGTCGACCGCGATCCTCACCGCGGCCACAGAGGAATTTAATTCTGAGACAGTGTTCACCGCGGTCCTGGATGCGGTCGCGGTGAAATGATGATGCTCCAGTTATTTCCGCGGTCCATGCTGCGGTCTGAGGCAGTGTTTCTCGCGGTCCCACCGCGATCGCGGTGAACGGGATTTTTTGCTTTTTTTTTTATCTTTTAAACATGAAGTTACATACTACACTTACAACACATTCGTGGGTTGCCTCCCACACAGCGCCTGATTTAACATCGCAGCATGACGCAAGTAGTTGAGCCATCACTCCTCATTCGCATACGGTGGTTCTTTCAAATTGATCACCACTGTATCCCCTTTTTCTTCAGCTATTCCAAGGTAATGTTTCAACCTTTGCCCATTTACTGAGAACTTGTTTGTCCCATCTTCTGATTCGATCTCAACAGCTCCACTTGCGAACATTTGCACCACTCTAAATGGTCTTGACCATCGGGACTTTAACTTACCCGGAAACAATCTCAACCTTGAATTATACAGTAATACCTTGTCACCGGGTTTGAAATCTCTATCCATAATGTGTTTATCATGCAGTTTCTTCATTCTTTCCTTGTATAGCCTCAAGCTTTCAAAGGCTTGATATCTAAATTCTTCCAGCTCATGCAACTTTGTCAGTTGATTTTGTCCAGCTGCGTCAGGATCCATGTTCAATTGCTTTAGTTCCCACCAAGCTCTATGTTCTAGCTCCACAGGCAGATGACAGACCTTCCCAAATACCAACTTGTATGGTGACATACCTATTGGTGTTTTGAATTCAGTTCTATAGGCCCATAGTGCGTCATCAAGCTTCTTTGCCCAATCAGTTCGTGTGGCATTCACAGTTTTGGTTAGTATACTCTTTATCTCCCCGTTGGACACTTCAACTTGCCCACTGGTTTGCGGATGGTAAGGGGTAGCCACCTTGTGGCATAAATCATATTTTACAAGTAATTTCTCAAAGGCTCTATTACAGAAGTGAGTGCCTCCGTCACTGATAATCGTTCTTGGTGTCCCAAACCGAGTGAATATGTTCTTTTTCATAAATCCTACCACCACTCTTGCATCATTAGTGGGCAACGCTGCAGCCTCTACCCATTTAGACACATAGTCCACATAAACAAGTATGTACTTATTGCCAAATGAGCTGACAAACGGACCCATAAAATCAATCCCCCAAACATCAAACACCTCTACCTCCTGAATCGGGTTTATAGGCATCTCATGGCGACGGGAAATGTTCCCAGTCTGCTGGCATTCATTAAAGCCCTTTACCTAGAGGTGCACATCTTTAAGCACAGTTGGACAAAAGAATTCGGCCTCTAGCACTTTCGTAGCTGTCCTGGCCCCTCCAAAATGTCCTCCGTATGATGATGCGTGACAAGCCTGCAAAACCAAAAATTATTCTATCTTGGGGACACAACTCTGGATAATATTATCAACAAATATTCTAAACAAATAAGGCTCATCCCAATAATATATGCGGCAATCATGATAAAACTTTTTCTTTTGGACAGATGAAAGGTCATATGGAACTATACCAAAGGCCAGGTAGTTTGCAAAGTCTGCATACCACGGCGCATCCTCAAGACTGGCTACGAGCAGTTGTTTGTCTGGAAAGATTTCCAGAATCTCTTTGACCTCGACTAATTTTTTAGCTCCTTGAAGTTATGCTAGATGATCAACGACTTGATTTTCTGTGCCCTTACGGTCACGAATTTCGAGGTCAAATTATTGTAACAGTAGCACCTAATGAATTAGGTGCGGCTTAGACTCATTCTTCTCAATTAGGTACCTGAGAGCTGTATGATTAGTGTATACAATTACCTTGGAACCAATCAGATATGATCAAAACTTGTCAAAATCAAACACCACCGCTAACATTTCTTTCTCCATCACAATGTACTTGAGCTATGCACTGTTTAGCGTTCTTATTGCGTAGTAAATCGGGTGCATCATCTTATCCTTTCGCTGCCCCAAGACTATTCCTATGGCATAGTCGCTTGCATTACACATGAGCTCAAATGGTTGCTCCCAGTATGGTGCAACAATGATGGGTGCAGTTACCAACCTCTTCTTCACCTGCAATCATTAGAAAAAACAAAGGGCTGATCCTTTTCAAGGAGTTTGCATAATGGGTTAGCAATTTTGGAAAAATCTTTTATGAAACGCCGGTAGAAACCAGGGTGTCCAAGAAAACTTCTCACCGCCTTGACTGAAGTGGGTGGTGGTAGCTTCTCAATCACGTCAACCTTAGCATGGTTGACTTTAATTCATTTACTGGACACTCGATTTCCTAGGACTATCCCTTCCTGTACCATAAAATGGCACTTCTCCCAGTTTAGCACTAATTTTGTCTCCACACATCTTTTAAGCACTCTTCTTAAGTTGTGAAGACAGTCTTTGAGTGAATCTCCCACCATGGAGAAATCATCCATAAAGACCTCCATAATGTCCTCCACCATGTCTGTGAAGATGGCTAACATACACCGTTGAAAGGTCGCTGGTGCATTGCAAAGCCCAAAAGGCATTCTCCGAAAGGCAAAGATGTCATACGGGCAGGTGAAGGATGTTTTCTCTCTATCTTCAGGGGCTATTGATATTTGATTGTACCCGAATATCCATCCAAGAAACAAAAGTGCCATCGCCCGGCCAGCCTGTCTAACATTTGGTCAGTGAAAGGCAAGGGGAAATGGTCCTTCCGGGTGGCTGTGTTCAATTTTCTGTAATCCATGCAAATTTGCCATCCCGTGACTGTACGAGCTAAGATCAACTCAATGCTCTCATTTTGCACAACAATCATTCCCCCTTTTTTAGGCACACATTGGACAGGGCTGACCCAATTGCAATCAGAGATGGGGAAGATGATTCCCGCATCTAACCATTTGATCACTTCCTTCTTTACTACCTCTTTCATGTTCGGGTTCAGCCTTCATTGATGTTCTCTGGAAGGTTTGTGCCCTTCTCCAAGAGAATCTTATGCATACAGAAGACCGGGCTGATACCCTTAATGTCTGCCATGGTCCAACCAATGACAGTCTTGCTTTCCTGCAATACCTGTAAGAGCTGCTCTACCTGTACATCTAGCAAACCGGATGATATAATAACAGGCAAAAGTAGAATTGGGGCCTAAGAAAACATACGTGTGGTGTTTTGGGAGTGGTTTCAGCTCCAGCTTGTGTGGTTCCTCTATTGATGGCTTTGCTGGAGGTGTAGCTCTTTTTTCTAACTCAAGGGACTCGAACTGAGGTTCCCTTTTCTAGAATCCTTGGCCATCAAGTGCCATGACCCATTCATCTAACCTTTCACCATCCATCTTCTCTAAATTTGTAAGCCATGCCTCTAATGGATCTTTAACAGTCAGGGTCACATTATTTTCTTATAGGATCACATTTACTGCCTCCACTAGCGAGCAATTAGCATATTCGCTGGGTCTCCTGGTAGATTGCTGAACATTGAATATGACTTCTTTATCATTCGGTCTCATTTTTAAGTCCGTAGTCTCACAATCGATTAATGCTCTGCCAGTGGCCAAAAATGGTCTACCAAAAATGAGAGGTATCTCCTCATCTACCTGACAATCCAGAATAACAAAGTCTGTTGGGAACACGAACTTCCCCACTTGCACCAACACATCATCAAGAATACCAGTTGGCCTTTTCACCATGCGGTCAGCCAGCTACAGCAACATCGAAGTCGGTCTAGCTCTGCCAATGGCCAACTTGGTGTACACTGCTAGCGGCATGAGATTTATGCTGGCTCCCAAATCACATAATGCCTTTGCAAAGGCATAACTCCCAATTGTGCATGGGATAGTGAAGCTACCTGGATCAGACATCTTTTGACCCATCGGTCTTGTTACTATTGCGCTGCAGGTCTGTGTTAGAGTCACAGTGGAGAGATCCTGAAAATCAAACTTTCGTGACATTAGATCCTTCATCATCTTGGCATAACCGGGCATCTCCCTCAGAGCATCCATCAGCGGAATATTCAACTGAATTTGATGCAGTATCTCCATGAATTTCTTGTATTGGTATGTCTTCTTTTGTTTTACTAGTCTCTGAGGGAAGGGTGCATGTATCACCCTTTGTGCATTGGTTGCTAGCTTCTCTCTGTTGGAATTTTCTGGCACAAGAGGTGCCACCTATTCTGCAGGTTGCTCATTCATCTTTTCTTTGTCTTTTTCCTCCTGACTCTAGTCAAATACCACTTCAGTAAGCTCTGTTGGTTCCTCCACCTCTAATAGCGCTGGAGTGACTGTCGTATTCTCCTTACTGGATTGTATAATCTCCTGTTCTCTGTCTAAATCTCTCCCATTTCGGAGACTTACTGCCATCAGCTGATTTGGATTTTGTGCCTTGGGGTTTATGTTAGTGTCTGCAGGCAAGGTTTCCTGAGGATGGTTGTTTAAAGCCATGGACAGCTGTCCCAGCTGCGTTTCAATGTTCTTTATAGCTGAATCATGCAGTGCTAATTTTTCCTGCCTTTTATTATTTGTCCCAATGAGTTGCTGAAGCATACCCCTAATTTCTATCATGTTGTTGTCTTGCTGAGGAGGTTGTTGATATGTTAGTTGCTGGTGATTTTGCTATGGATAGCCCTGTGGTTTCTGATATGGTACTGACACCATTTGGTTTTGAGGGTACATACCCCCAGGCTGTTGCAGGTTAGGCCTGTACTGCTGATTTTGTGGCGGTCTCCATTGCTGTGCTCCTTGTCTCTAACCCCTATAGTTTTTGACATAATTCATATTTTCCCTTGCCCCTTGATTTTCACCTTCTCCGCTCCATGAACACACATAAGACTGATTAATACAAGGTGTAAATAGTCCTCCATTTGTTGTATCAACAATGTGCACCTGTTTTGTGCCCATCTCATTAATCTTCTTTGTCAATATGCCATCTGGGTCATGAGTGTGGCCATATTCTCTGCATGTGAATTATTTGGGTCAAGAGGAACTGAATGCACTATGGGTGCCAGTGTTGTAGCTCTAGTCATCCACCCCGAATTTTGTGACATCTTATCAAGAAGGATTTTGCATTGGTGAATGTCTTACTAAAAAATGCACCTCAAACTGAAGCATCCATATTTGCCTTTAAATTGTCAGCTAACCCCATGTAGAATCTCTGGCCAAGCATCTGGTCTGGAATGCCATGGTGAGGGCACTTCACTAGCATCCCTTTAAATCTTTCCCAAGTTTCTTGCAAGGACTCAGTCGGCTGCTGCTTATACTGCAATATTTCATCAATCTGTCTTGTAGTCTTGTTGGTCGGATAGAACTTATTCAGGAACTACTTGACTAATTCCTCCCAGGTGGCTATGGAATTGACAGGGAGTGAATTTAGCCAAGTCTGAGCTTCCCCGGTCACAGAGAATGGGAACAATAACAACTTGATAGCTTCCGGGGTCACATTAGGCTGCCTTTGGGTCATACATATTGATAGAAAATTTTTCTGGTGTTGCTGAGGGTCTTCAATGTGTGACCCGGAGAACAATCCTTTATTCTGTAGTAGATGTAACATATTGTTGGTTATCTGGAAGGTCTCCGCTTGGATTGCGGGCACAGCTATGGCAGTGGCCAGGTTATCAGTTGTGGGCTGTGCCCAATCATAAAGTGTAGCTTCGGGCAAAAGAGGTTCCACTACTCTCATGTTGGGGTTTGCTGGCGGATCCCTAACATTTTCAACAACGTTGTCTGCGTCACCTATGTCAAATTCGAGCTGGTGTGATTGTTGGGATTGTTGAAGTTTCTTGTTGGCACGGTTCAATGCCCTGAATGTTTTCTCGGGGTCTGAGAGTCCTTCTAGCAGTTCTCTAATCCTCAAAGAACTTCTAGGCATACACCTAATTTCCACAAGAGTTCAAACGTTAGAATTTCAATGAACAGATTGGGTATAGAAAAAATTGACTATACTAAGAATTTTTGTACTTCTTTCAATTGTAATTGATAATACCATTAATTCCCCGGCAATGACGCCAAAATTTGATAACGCCAAACTATGCCTTATAAAAAGACACACACGGACGTAACAAATTTAGTCTGAGTAGTTCTGCCCAGAGTTGAACCATAGAGAATTAACCTATCAATTACTTTTGTCAGACTTACTAAATTCATAGAATCAATTTCCCCAAACTTTGTAATTCACAATTGATGATATATCTAACAACTAAACTGAAAATAAATAGCAACTGAAAGTTAACTAAGCTTGCTTGTATATAATTGGAATAAGGTCTACGGTAATGGTTTCCCCCGTTGTTGACTTCCTTGGTTGAATATGTTTTATAACTGAGACTTAGTTGTCTCCATCAATCATGAACGCTCCAGCAATCATAAATCTTTCTTAAGAAATTATGACAATTTACTAGACGCACTTTCAGAAGCTACGCTAGCTAGATTCACATTTCGGTTCACTTAGATTGCACTCGAGGTATCGTTATCTCTAATCCAACTTCTAAACCCTCGGTTATGACTCTCGTCTATACTCTGGAAGTCATGTTGTTCATACAATCACCTAAATATGCACTCTCTCTCAAGTAGATACATACTAATAGGGGCGGATAATTGAGGGCCCTTTCAACTAACCACAATCAAAACATAGATAAACAAATAGAGATTAACAGCCAATTCAAAACTATTTTAATATAACAACCAAGTCATCTCCAACGGATTTCATCAAAACCTTAGATTAAAGTATTTAGCTACTCATAACAACATAAGATAAAACTACTAAATTATTCATTATAGAAGAATTGCAAGAAAAATAGAAGACATAAAGAATTATGATGTTTTGGGTGATCTCTCACACTTGTTCTTTTCCAAAAGTAATCTCCAAATAAGCCTAAAGTATCTTGGGCGAGTTTCTACATCTTATAAGAGTTTTACAAAAGTTTCCCCGAATTGACACTTTGGCCCTTAAATTTTTGGATCATGAACAGTTCACCGCGGCCGTGGCGTGGACCGCGATCGACCGCAATGAATACTGCCTGGGCCTATTTTTGTGTTTTGTCTCTGCGTTGTGCTCCGTTGTCCACCGCAGTCGCGGTGGACTTTTGTCCAGTCATTTTCTTTTGCTCTTTTGTTTTTGGGTACTTCTTGAGTGGGAATTTTCTTCACATTATTGCCTCCAAACACTTCATGTTACTTCCTCACATATAATGTTCCCTGCGAAACCAAATAGCACCATTTAAAGCATTCTATTGGCAATTTACCTTCTAAAACAACAACAACGCATAGGCAATTAAGGTGTAAATATCAACTATATAGCCTATTATCAAGGACACACGTGAGGGAGATAAGCTTAACTTGTTATATCTGATATCTCGTGATTGAAAAGGTAGCATAATTGATAAGGAGAAGAAGCTCTTACTCTAAGAGAATACTATCAAGAAATGAAAGGAGTTAGAAGTTGAGGTTAACCAGAACGCTTCCACCAAGGAAGAGTATAACATTGCGACTCTAGTTATTTCTTATTCTACTAACTCTATAAATTATAGGATGTTCTCACTTTACAAGCACGCCCAAATGCTGAAGTTAAACGTGAGTTGAAAGCAAAATAGCAAGGCATTTTCCAAGCAATTCTTGTGTGATTCAAGTGTGCGAACCTGAAGCTACATGAACCAGTTCCAAGTGTCTATCTTTTATTCTAGTTCAATTGTAGTAGGTGTTTTCAAATTGTACCTTTCAGCTTTATCTAGAAGCAATTTTATTAGGTACTCTGAGTATTCAAGTTAGGGTTAACTTGAAGTTGTCGCAACAGTTAGAGGCTGGTTGCTACAATGGGATTAGAGGTAATCCTTATCTTTACAAAGAGTTTTGTAAATGTTATTTTAGCTTAGTGATTTAGTGAAGTGCTGGGGAATATCCTACTGAGTAGTAGGTCGCAGTTTTTTTTACCTTTTGAGCCAGGTGTTTTCCACATAAAAATGCTTGTGTTCTTTACTTTACACATTTATTATTTCTGCCATAATAGGTTAAGAAACACCTAGAAGCACTAGGTCCTTCTATAATCTGTGCACGCGAAGATTAAACACCACACAAATCACCCCCTCTTGTGTGGCATTGAAGTATAAAACATCAATTGATATCAGAGGCAGGTTATCCTTGAAGATGCTTACACCTTTGGAGAATATCAACATGAGTGCACCACCTAGAAACTGGAAGGGCAATCCACTGCTAGGCCACCACTCTTTAATGGCCAATACTATTCTTAGTTAAAAAAATAGGATGAGAGATCGCATTATCGGATATGACTACAAGCTATGGGACATTGTCACTGATAAATGGACTACCTTGAAGAAAAATGCTGAAGGAGTAGATTTACCAAAGACAAGAGCTGATTGCACTGCTGAAGACTTGAGAAAGTGGGAGAAGAATGCTAAATCCAAGAAATGGCTTGTTTGTGGAGTTTCTCTAGATGTGTACAGCAGAATCCAAGGCTGTACCACTACTAAGCAAATATGGGACACACTGCAAGTGGCTTAAGAAGGAACAACTCAGGTGAAGAGATCTATATGAACTCTGTTATACTCTCAATATGAGAGGTTTTCTATAAAGGGAGGAGAAACCATTCAAGAGATGTACACAAAGTTCACTACACTCATAAATGAACTGAAATCTCTTGAAAGGATTAATCTAGATGAAGAAAGGGTTGAAAAGGTATTGACCAAAGTTTTACCCATCACACAGAAGAGAACAATCACTGCCATCAAGGAATCAAAGAATATTGTCACTCTCCTACTGTATGAATTGATGGGAATCGTACTGCCTATGAACTTTGAGACAGACCATGAAGATGGATGCACCTAAGAAGGAAATAAGTTTGGCTCTCAGAATCACTAAAGGTTCTGATCTGGAAGATGACAAAATGGCCATGATCACCAAAGATTTCAAGAAGTACCTAAGGAGAGGAAAGGGTTTTTCAAGAAGTGGTAGCTACAACAAATTAAAAGCTCCTGATAAATAAACCAATGATCGTTGCTACAAGTCTGGAAAGTCTGATCAATATATCAAGAGCTGTTCTTTTTAGGAAATTGAGTGGAAGAAGGAAAGTTGTGAACGAAGGAACAGGAAGAAGGAACATGTTCAACCCAAGAAAAGCAACAACAAAGGATCAACAAAGGCTATGGTTGCTGATTGGGGAGACAACTCAGATGATGACGATGATAACGAATGAGCACTTATGGCTATTAGAGAATCTAAAGAAGAAGCTGATAAGTGTTTCTCATGTCAAAGAAAAGATTAAATTTTATTTTAATGAAAGATTATCTGTGACGACCCAAAACCAACCATCGTGATGGTTCCTATCGTGGAACTAGGCCAACCTTAACTCAACAAAGCCTACACAACAACAATAAGTTTGAAAACATTAACGGAATCATTTAAAATTTAAAGAAAATTATTTAAAATGTAAAAAATCCCAATATACGATACAATCCAGCCCAAAACCAGGGTGTCACTGAGTACATAAGTGTTTAGATCAAAATACAATCCACTACAATGTCTAGAGAAATAAACTGAAAATATGAAAAAAGATAAAAAAGGAGAGTCATGGCCCGCAAATGCCATGCAGCTACCTCTATAGTCTCCAAACTCTAGAACCTCAATCAACAACCGAAGATGCAACCGGTATTGCCTGTATCTACACGCGAGGTGCATGGAGTAATGTGAGTACACCAACTCAAAAAGTAACAAGTCCAACTTTGGACTGAAAGGTAGTGACGAACTTATCCACAACATATATAACATAAATAAATGTGTAGAAACGTAGGTATGCTGTCAAGTTAAATAGAAAGCTCAAGGCAATAAAGTAAATACAGATCTGAACAGAGCAAGGTTACCGATTACCGACTCAGCTATCTCTACATGCCAATACACATACTATATGAAATGCACCATGTGCTCCCACTCTCAAGTGCTCACTGATAACTAGGGATTATGATACATTTTACACTCCTTCTTGCTTGAGTTTTGATTAGAAATGTCGCAAAGGCTCGCAGGATGTACTTGATTGTAAGGTTTGATCAATAAGAGGAAAATTTGTCAAAAACCAGCTCAAAGGAGTGAAACATGCACAAGTACCAAGACCAAGGCCAAGCTCATTCAAATAGGGCCAGTGCGGCTGCACACCATTTTTGTGCGGTCCGCAATGATGAAGTTCAGAGAATAGGCACTTCAGGCAGCCAAGCAATGTGGCCGCAAAGGAATTTGTGCGGACCACCTTGACTTCATTGCTTACACACTCAAATTTGTGCGGTCCACAAAGCTCAAGTTCAGAGAGGTGCCACTTTGGATGAACCTGGCCAATGAGGTCTGCGATCCATTTTATGCGGACCACAATAGGAGCCATCGTGGCCGCGATGCATTTTGTGTGGTCGACGATGACCAACTTCAGAGAGCAGATTATTTAGCTAAGAGCCTTAGTGCGGCTGCACTCGATTTTGTGCGGTGCACACTAGCCCCGTAGGGGTATTTTTGTTCGGAATTTTTAGCCTAGTATAAATAGTTTCTTTTCCCATTTTTAGGTCATCAGTTGTATTTTGGACCGAAGCTGCGATCGTGAACAATTCTTGTTTACCATTGAGAAATTTTAGCTTAGTTTCATCATTGAATCTTCAAGTTTTATCTAATAATTAATTATTATGGGCTTTTCTTTATCTATTTCTTTGTTTTCTTCTACTATCATGAGTAGCTAGACCCATTAGCTAGGGTTGTGGCTCAACCCTAGTGTGGGTAATTGATGGGTCTTGTGCTTTAATTCTTGATTGTCTATGGGTGTTTGATATTTCGACTAATTTAGGGTTTTAAGCTAGTGGTTGCAAACACTAGTTTATGCCTAGTTGACTTTGGCTCTTGTTGAGAAAGAAAGCCTAAGTCTATGAAATTGGTCCAATAAGGAATTGGGGCGTACTCAAGAGTTTGATAGCCCCAATAAAAGGGTTAAACCTAGAGATAGTAATACCCGACTTGAACCTCTATTGCTTGCACAAATTATTATACCCAATTGATCTTAAGAAAGTCAATTAGGCTAAAATCACTCGAACTACCGAGAGGTGTAGATTGAGTAGAATCATGCAATGGTTATATCATAATTCCCAAACGTGACAATCTAGCCTTAGACTCAAGAATCTGTCAATTATCCACCTAGAAGAAAGTCGCTTCCCTAGTCCCTTTTAAAACTAATTAGAAAATCCTCAATAGTTTACTCTTAGCTTAATTTAGCTCAATTTAGCATTGTAGTAGCATAAAGTTAGAAATAAGATCAAAACCAATTATGAAGAGAAGTGCAATTAGGAACAACTACGCAACTCCAATTTAGGTAGACACTCAATTCCAATATCTAGCTCCTTGTGGAAATCGATCCCGACCTTCTTGGGTAAAAGCTACTTCGACCACTCTTGCTACTTTATAGTAGTGCAGGGTTAGCCTTGATCATTCAATCACTCAGCACTGTATATGGCCATCCGGCCCAGGGAAATCCATCCTGGAACATATACAACATTGACTGTAAGTCACCTAGTACTGAGGAAAAAGGGAAATCCAACCATGTGGAGAACTCCATCTGCAGGTATCAAGTACTTCAGACAAATCCATGTCTAGGGAAATCCATTCCTCAATAATATCCTCCAGCTCACTAGGGGTCTGTTACAAACTCCATAGAAGCTCCTACAGCCCAAATGCTATCATAGTCATCAATATAGCCATTGCGGCATGCATCCCGATCCCATGACTATCACTCATAACCAGGCTCTCGGCCTCACTTAGTCATCAATCTCCAGTCTCACCCACAGGCTCACAATGTCATGATAACAAACTTGGAACAATGATATAATGGGTCAATAACTAACTGAGACGGAGATATGATTTAAAAATGCATGAACATGACTGAGTACGACATATTAATGAAAATAATAAGATAACAGCAAGAATCGACCACTAAGGGTCCCAACAATACCAGGATAAAGACTAAACATGATATCTAGCATGATTTACAACTCATTTCTTTATCACACATGATGAAGCATGGCTATCAATAGGATAGAGTCACTAAACGGTGCCATGGAATCAACAAGGTCACAATTCTCGCGGTGCACCTGCACGCCTGTCACTTGGCATCTACGTCACCTCAATATCAATCACATAACACTTAATTTGGTGTTTCAAACCCATAGAATCAAATTTGGAAGCATTACTTACCTCAAACCAAGCAAAAATCCTACTCCACAATGCTTTTGCCTCTCAAATCATCCTCGAAATGTCCCGAATCTAGCCACAAGCAATAGAATACAATCAATATAGGCCAAAGGAATCAATTCCACAAGAAAATACCAAATTATAGCTAAAAATCCAAAATCAGGTCAAACCCGGCCCTCGGGCCCACGTCTCGAAATTTGACAAAGGTTACAAAACTCGAAAGCCCATTCACTCATGAGTATAACCATACCAAATATACTCAAATCCGACAAAAAAATCCCATTCAATACCTCAAAATTCCAACCCAAGAACACTACCACTTTTCCCCAAAATTTTCACCCCAAATCACAAGTTTGGTGATAAAATCGAAGATATGATCATGGGATTTAACCAAAACCAAGAAAGAAACACTTACCCCAATCAACAATGTGAAAATCTCTTCAAGAATCTCCCAAATCCGTGATCTCTAGCTCAAAATATGAAAAATGAGCTTAAACCCTTGATTTTGAATTTAACATCGCCTGCCCAGATTTCCTTCTTCGCGAACGCGACCGTCCTCTCGCTTTCACGTAGACCATCTTGACTGGCTCTCCAATTTACTCTTCGCGAACATGACAACTGCTTCAGGAATGTGATACTTTACCATCTTAACCCTTCGCCGACGCGACCATTACCTCACGAACGTGTAGAACAAAAGGCTGGGGGTTCCCATCTACCTCTCTTCTCTTCGCGAATGCGATCCTACTCCCGCGTTCGCAATGCACATGCAGATCACACCTTCTCATTTGCGTCTTCCTATTTGCGAACGCGAAGAACAAACCCTCATCATCTCAGAAACACTCTTCGTGAACGCGAGGCCCCTCTCGCGAACGCGTAATAGGAAACCAAAATAACATAGAGCAGCATATATCAGCAATCTCACCAAGGCCAAAATTATATGTTAACCACCCAAAACTCACCCGAGGTATTCGAGACCTCAACAAAATATACCAATGCGTCCCATAACATCATAAGAAATTATTCAAACATTCGAATCAGTCAAAACAACATAAAAATAAAATTACACCCAGATTCAAGCCTAAAGAACTTCTAAACTTTCGAATTCCACAAACGATGCTGAAATCTAGCAAACCACGCCCGAAGGACCTCAATTATTTTGCACAAGACAGAAAATTATGCCACGAACCGACTCTAACTTCAAAAAATCCAATCCGACACTGATACCAAAATTTCCACTGCCAACCAAAATCGCCAAAATTCTAACTTTTGCCAATTCAAGCCTAATTCTACCACGGAACTACATATCACATTTTGAATGAGCTCCTAAGTCCAAAATTACCTAACTAAGCTAACAGAACTATCAAAATTCAAATCCGAGGTCATTTACACATAAGTCAACATCTGGTTAAATTTTCTAACTTAAGCTTTCAAATAAGAAACTATGCGTCATAATTTACTCCGAAACCACACCGAACCCGAACCAACTAACCCAGTATATTATAATAGTGCTCAAGAATACAAAAGAAGCAGAAAATAGGAGAACAGGGCTATAACTCTCAAAACAACCGGAAGGGTCATTACATTATCTGAGTTGCTCTTAGAGATAATTGATGAATCTAAGGATGTAAACAATGAAAAGGAATAACTGTTAAAAGAGTGTGCAGTTTTAAAGGCTAAATGTGAAAACTTGGAACATAGGGCTAGTGAAACTGAAATTGAAAATGTTGTGTTGATGAACCTGGTTCATGAACTTGACACAACTGTCATAGAACTTAGATCTGGAAATCTAAAATTGAAATTAGGAATAGGTAAAAAGACAACTGATCACACACAACTCACTTTAAAAGAAAATGTAGGAAAAATGAAAGATGAGTTGTGTAGCGCCGCATATTTTTCCCTCCTCACGGAGAGAGGTCCGGGTTTCAACATTCACAGGGTGTAATGACTCATTTCCTTTTGGGAATGGGATATTTTAAGAGTCGCCACCTAATGAATTAAGGTGTGTTAGGGCACCTAGAGTAATTAACTCTTGGATTGGTTTTCATAATCAGAGAATAGGGTAAGGGCTCAAAATACCCTCGAGGGGAAGGTGCTAGGCACCCCTCTTGGTCCACAAACTGTAGGTCCCGACCAAACATATATTTACAAATTAGACCATACAAATATTTGAATCAAATAAATACAGCACGTTTGAACAAGTCAAGTAGTGAAATAAAGGTTGAACAAATTGTAAAGAAAAGTTTTGAATATGGAGGAAGTTTGGGGTAAGGAGGGGTCCTAGGTTGTTCATCCTATAGGATCACCCCATACATTGTTCGGTAAACACTCCTCAATGAGGGGCTATACGTGACATTAACATGTAGTCATCATATCCCATGTCTACCCTTCCCGTCCCCTTATTGGTCATGCAAAGCGAGTGTTGGTCACTGATTCCTATTACGTGCTTCTACTCATCCCTTCTTAATAGTCCCGGAGAGAGTTAGGACCTCTACCTATAAGTAGTTCTAGACATACCCCTATGGTTTTAAGGCAAAAATCTAAGGCGACAGTCAAAGAAAAGCATTTAGGACTTTCACATAAATGGAGCAATTAAAGGCTCATAGTTTCCTCTGCAAACAAGAATACATGCAACATGACTCAACCACAAGTAAGGCCTTAAGTAATAAGAGTCCTAAAGCAGGATTTATAAGTGATTATGTAGAAATAAACTACCTTCAGATACAGAAGTCACAACCTATTAGTTGCCTGGGATCTCTTTTCAAAAGCTCTTTAGCATTCAGAAACATTGAGCGACAGAAACAACTTCAGAGAAATGCAAGTTTTGAAAATGCCCTAAGGCTTGCCTATATGCAGAACTAATATTTATATTAGTGCAAAAACAAAAAAGTTTCGAAATAGACCCTTTTAACACCTATAGGCAGGATATCTAATGAGATTAAAGCAATGATTGAAAGAGCTAGTTTGAGGAAGGTTATCGCTTAGTAAGGCCAGTTTTAAGAATTAAACTAGGCGAGATAAAAATTGATCCATTGGGCTAATTAGAACTACCAGACATGATTGCGAGTTAGATCCCTATAGACATGATATCTAGGCGTAATGCGATTTTTAGTCAATTTGTAGTAGCATATGAAAGAATCACTAAATCAGAATTATATCCTATAGGCAGGATATCTACACTTGATTCGATTTAAAACATGATGGCTCGAAACCTAGAAACATGGTTTCTAACATGACAAATGCAGGATTTAGGAACATCGTTTATATCTGATGCTAACGAAATTTCAAATGAAGTTCTTATATGGATGATTTCTTTTATAAAATTAAAAGTGGAACCCTATAGGCATGATTTTACTATGCAAAAGCAATCAGATTCAACAGCAGTAGAAACCCTATAGGCATGTTCTCTATCAAGTGAGGTAGGCAGATTTGAAAATAAATCCTAAGAGCAGGATTTCTACACAAGTTACCCCACAAAGTATACATCTACCCACCCCTTTTTACTAAATACCCCAAGCATCCGTTTATAAATTATTACAGATCAACAAATGGATTACATAAATAAAATAGAAAATTAAGAAGCTACTATATAGGGAGCCTGCAATCAGGCCCAACTTACCAAAGCCTCCAATGGTCTTTCAAGCCTCATTTCCTTACACAAATCAGAGTCTAGATGCTTCAAAGTTCCCTAAGGGTCTCAAGGAGCCTGGGAAATGCTTACACCTAGACTTAATAGCGAAGCATTGAACCGGTGTTGTATGTAAAGCTAGCCTCAGTACGCCAGAGTTCCAAGGGTTCTCAGGAGAATCCCAAGGCAGTACAATACTAGAGGGGGCAAAACTCATTAACTAAGAGTATAGTGAAAATGCAGGACACATGTTTGAAAGAAGTTTATTAAAGACTGGACTGGAAGGTCTATTTTAAAAGCAATTAGTAACATAGATTGTTGAAAAGAAGTTGGATTAGTAAACATAGTTCAAACATTTCAAGATAAGAGCATACACAGCAAGTGAATGAATTCAGTACACATGGGTTAAGGGGTGTTTGGAGATACACAAACATTGACTGCAGACACATGATCCCAACAGGAGTATTAGGACAGTTATGGACATGCTCATAGATAGTTTGATACTGGCATAATTACAAACCAGTCATGTACACATAGATGGGAATATGGAGTTGGGATTCACAAAGTGGTAAGTGCACAGTAGGTAAAAGAATACAATTGTCCAGGCATGATTGAATTATACATGGGAATACATTTATTTAATGTGAGGGGAGTTATAATAGCATGCTTAGCTACAAACTTCACAACAAAACCATAAGTAAAAGCAGGCTTGAAGTAAAATAAACTGAAACAAGAAAAGAAACATGTTGTTGTTGAGACTTTAAACTAAACTAGGACATACGAGTGAAGACACAAGTAAGCAGGATGGAAGAACCAAAGAATATAGATGATTCGCCTTGGCTTGTAGCTGGCTAATAGTAGTAGAATAACACAGAGATTTTAAGTGGGGGAGAGTTTTTTTGGAAGCCAAGTATGTCTTGTTTGTGAAAAGACTTAAGAGTATTTATAGTTGAAAGTAGGTAGTAGAATAAGGTAAAAATCATAGTAGTATAATAATTTAGGAACTCAGAATCAATCACTTAGAAATCAAGGAACTACTTCCTTGAGTTAAGGGAGTCAAGGCCAAATGGGAAGATTCAGTACCATACAAGGGGGAAAGAAGAATCAGTGCACAATAAAACAAGGAAAGGAGCTAGAGTTTATTAGGTATTATTAAGACCATAAAAAAAAGACCCAATTAAGGAAAGTCTAAGTAAAACAAAGTACCATGGTAAATAAGGCAATAAAATCAGTTAATTCAAACAGACGAGTAGAATTCTAGGACTTTGAAGGAAAATCTTTCAATTACCAAAAGTTAAGGACAATCAGAACCAGTCGTGGGGAATCATGATTCTGCATACCACAACATATAAATAGAGACTATTGAAAAGAAGTAGCAAACAAACAAGTTCGATTATATAGGTAGAAAGAATTAAAAGATGAGCAAACACAAACATGCAGAGGTGATGTAAGTAGGATAGAGATTCAGAAGAACATATTCAAAGCATGGTGACCACAAGCGATTAACAAGCTAACACACAGAAATGAAGTAAAGGAAAGTCATGCTAACACACAGAACCAAATTAGAGAACATCATTCTAACACACAGAAGCAGAGTAAAGAAAACAAGCTAATACACCGAGATAAGTAAAGAAAATCAGGCTAACACACAGAAACAAGTAAAGAAAATCATGCTAACTCACAGAAACAAGTAAAGAAAATCTTTAAGAAATTATGGATTTTTAACAGAGTTGAGTTAAAAAGTAGTAAGAACATGGAATCGGTCAAGATAAACAAGGGAAAATATTTAATCATGAAGAAATCGGACGAAACAGGTATAGAAAGAACTCCAAAAACCCTAGTTTTTCAAAGAAAGTAAAAATGGTTTAGAGTAGGAGATGTTTTAGAAGAAAGCTCGAGAATAAGCAAATCATAGAAGAAAATAGGCTTAAAGCATGAAAATAAAATAGGTATGAGAGATTTAGAAGAGAGTTAGGGTTTCAAAAAGAACCCAAGTAAAAAATCAAAGGAACCAGTTGAAACTTCACCGATCGTGACATGTAAGGTATGCTTTTGCCTAGAATCGCACCGGAGAACCCATAAGTGACAGAAAAAGAAACCCTAGGTCCAAGTCGACATGGCCTAGGATCCTTGAAGGCGTTAGAGATGATGAGCAGGGTGATGAGTGACCCATTGGAGGCTTGGGTTGAAAAGGATAGTCGCCGGAGAAGACCAGAGAAGGAGAGGATTGCCGGAGTTTTAGGGTTAGGCTTGATAGAGGAGAAAAGACTAGAGCATATGAAGGCGGAGCCTTTGGAAAATGGCTTAGGGTTTGGGGGTCTTTAGGAATTAAAAAGGAAAGAACGAACTCTGGCCGTTGATCTTTTAGATCAACGGTCATGATCTGATGGTTTTTGGGTCTGGTAGACGTGTATAGGATATGGTTCGAGTGATTGGGTGTGAAATTGGGCTTTGAATTGGGGTCCGATTTGGCTATAATTGAAAGCCAAATTTGGCTGTTATTTAAATAGCTAATTTTTCATTATTTAATTTATAAAAAATAATAGATAATTTTTGGAAAATAATTTAAAGTGCCAAAGTAATTTAGAATACATAATTAACAATTTAAAAATACAAGATCCAATTTTATGCATATAAAATATAATTAAATATTAAAATGGGATAACATTGCAATTATATGCAATTTAGCTTTAAAAATACTAAATGTAATTTCAAAATTATATAAAAATTACCTTAGCATACTTTGGTGTAAATATAGAAACCCAATAGATGAATTATCAAAACAATAATTTTGGAAATAATTATTGGGGATTTTATGGTTAAAAAGGGAGAAAATAAATCAATTTAAATCCTTAACATTATGGAAAAAATAGTGAAAACCTTGTGCATGCTTATATATATATGTGTGTGTGTGTGTGTGTGCGCAATTTTGAAGGTATTTATGTATATTTAAAATATATAGGGAAACATTGGGTATCTACAACAGCTCCGATTTACCCGATAAGGATGAAAGAGTTTTCGGGTAAAGAAATGATGACCAATTTTGACCGGAAGGAGATGCCTTGAAAGATAGAGGCTGAGCTCCGATTTTTGAGCTGCCTACATATCCCTGGTTTTACAAGAATCAGGCCATGTGTAGTTCTGGATCCATCTGCGGAGTATGCTGATGAAATTATTGCAAGAATGAACACGAGATGTGGAAGCAGCTACGGTGAGAGTATAAAGCTTGGGACGGTTGGGGGAAACTAGAGTGGGATTGCTCCTTCTAGGATAGCGGTTGCTTATGGTTACCTGCAGACAAAAGATGCTACGAACATATTTGCAAAAATTTAAACATGATGCAAATTCCCTTTGGACAATGAAGGTTGTCTTCGAACAGTTAAAGATGACGTCCTTGGACCATGACGTCCTGGGCTACGAATTGTTTAACAAGAGATTGACAGGTCATGAAATGATGTTCTCGGGCCATGAAAATGGTGCCTCTAATCTATGACGCCTTTGAATAATGATATTCAAATTTGAGAGATCTTCAGGCCATGGCATGGTGTCTTTAGGCTTTGAGGATGGTGCCTTTAGACTATGACGCCCTTGAATAGATTGGCGATATTTCAGCCCATGATATGCAATAATATAATGTAACAAAACAAGGCTTAGTCTTGCTAATGTTGAGCGCAAAGCTTAGCCCGTAAGTAGAGCAAATAGATAGTGTCGGAGAGACAACGCTTGGTTTCGGGGAAAGAGTGTAAATTGGAGTTCTAGATTAGCCTTTTGCAAACACGGAGGTAGAGCTTAACCTCATGTAAGGTGAGGGACATGGCTTAGTCCCATGCAAATATAAGGCAGTGTTTAGCCTTATGCCAATATGGAGGCATGGCTTAGCCTCATGCAAAAATGGAGCCAGGGCTTAGACTCATGCAGATGTTTTCATTCAAATATGAAGACTCTCATGTGGCGGGGGGAGGGGGAGGGGGGAATGTAGTTCTTAGCCTTATGCAAACATGGATGCAGGGGCTTAGCCTCATGCAATAATGCAGTCAGGGCTTAGACTCATGCAAATATGGAGACAGGGCTTAGTCTCATGAAAATATGGAGTCAAGGATTAGACTCATTCAAATGGGGAGTTAAGTATTAGACTCATGCAAATATGGAGTCAACGATTAGACTCATGAAAATATGGAGTCAAGGATTAGACTCATGCAAATGGGGAGTCAAGAATTAGACTCATGTAAATATGAAGTCAAGGATTAGACTCATACAAGTATGGACACATAGCTTAGTCTCATGCAATTATGGAGACAGAGCTTAGTCTTATGCAAATATGGAGTCAATGATTAGACTCATGCAATTATGGAGACAGAGCTTAGTCTCATGCAAGTATGGAGTTAGAGCTTAGTCTCATGCAAATATGGAGTCGAGGATTAGAATCATTCAAAGAGAAAATAACAGATAAGGGTGGAGTATATATCTTAGGTAAGACATGTTTGCATTTAACGGCCAGATGGATGGTGAATTTTCTTTGTGTACGAATGTTATCCTCAAATGTACTTGTGTTCAAAGAAAAATCGTATGTTTCATGGGGAAGGTTGGTTCTTGCTTCGTCTGCCGGCCCTGCTCTGCTCCGCTCTGGAAGCCCTATTGGAATTCCCATAGGTAGCACCTGGCTATTATAAAAATAGAATTTTCGAAAAATATGCACTCATTAATAAAACAGAATTGTTTTTGAAGTGTATTGATATATCAAGTAACTTTGATGAACTAGCGATTGTGACACATTTCAATGGTATTACAACTCTCTTATGTTGGAATTTTGAGGGTCCTCCTAAAAATTCTTCCCCAGCTTGGTAGATAACTTCTAACCGTCTTCGTATGGCGAATCTTACTGGTTTCCTGACGCATGTCGGCATTGCTGGACTTGCTCTGCAATTTTGAGGACCCTCCTCAAAATTCTGCCCCAGTTTATAATTTTGGGGTAAATGAAAATTTTAATATGATATGATCGAACACATAAGGATACCTACGTATCCCCTCTTAAACGGGAATCAGGTCAAGCGTAGTTCAATTACATAAAAAAAATGAAATAATCTAGGCATAGTATCTCTACTGCATCTGAATTGATTGGCTTTGGCCAGATTTCTCAATCCATTTCTACAAGTATGATTGCTCCTCCTATCAGTACTCTATGTACCATGTACGGACCTTGCCAGTTGGGAGAGAATTTTCCTTTGGCTTCGTCTTGATGCGGGAAAATCTTCTTCAATGCCAGCTGTCCTGGTGCGAACTACCTTGGTTTGACCTTTTTGTTGAAAGCTTTGGACATTCTGTTATGATAAAGTTGGCCGTGGCATACTGGGTTTATTCTCTTCCCATCTATAAGGGCCAATTGCTCATAACGACTTCTTATCCATTCCGCATTGCTGAGTTCAACTTCTTGTATGACTCTTAAGGAAGGGATCTTTGCCTCGGTTGGGATAACAGCCTCGGTACCATAAACCAACATGTATGGGGTTACCCCGGTTTGACGTGAGAACTGTGGTACGGTACCCTAACAGAGCAAAGGGTAACTTTTCATGCCACTACTTGTGATTCTCTACCATTTTCCTCAGTATCTTTTTAATGTTTTTGTTGGCGGCTTCTACGATTCCATTCATTTAAGGTCGGTAGGCTGTGGAATTCTTGTACGTGATTTTGAAAGTTAAACTTATAGCTTTCATCAGATCACTGTTGAGGTTTGCGTTGTTGTCAATAATAATGGACTCAGGATCCCCGAATCAGAAGAAAATATGATCCTTGACAAAATCTGCAATGACCTTCTTGGTTATAACTTTGTAAGATGCAACTTCTATCCATTTTGTGAAGTAGTCAATGGTTACTAGAATAATGCGGTGTCCGTTTGAAGCAGTAGGCTCGATCAGACCAATAACATCCATTCCCTAGGCAGAAAAAGGCCAAGGTGAGCTTGTTGCATTGAGCACATTTGGTGGCATTTTAACCATGTCGGCATGTACTTTACATTGAAAGTATTTGAGGACATACTGAATACAATCCATTTCCATGGTCATCCAGAAGTAACCTGCCCTGAGTATCTTCTTGGCCAGAATGAAACCATTCATGTGCGGACCACAGGTCCCAGTGTGCACATCCTCCAGTATCTTAGAAGCTTCCTTTGCGCTGACACACCTCAACAAACCCAAATCTGGAGTTCTTCTATGCAAGTTCCATCCACCGTGGAAGAAGTGATTTGACAATCTCTGGAGCGTGTATTTCTGAGTGTGGTTTGCATGCTTCGGGTATTCTCCTTTTGATAAGTACTCCTTGATGTCAAGGAACCAAGGCTTTCCATCTGCTTCTTCCTCGACATGAGCACAATATGCTGGTTGATTATGGATCCTCACCGGAATGGGATCAATATAGTTCTTATCTGGATGCTGTATCATTGACAATAAAGTGGCTAATGCGTCAGCGAACTCATTTTGAATTCTGGGCACATGTCTGAATTCTAACTTTGTAAACCTCCTTTTCAATTCCTGCACATGATGCAGATATGGCAATATCTTGGAATTCTTGGTAGCCCATTCTCCTTGCACTCGGTGCACAAGCAAATCTAAATCGCCGATAACAAACAACTCCTGAATATTCATGTCGACTACCATGTTGAGCCCCAGTATGCGTGCCTCATATTCTACCATATTGTTGGTGCAGGGAGATCTGAGTTTAGCAGATACGGGATAATGCTGACCGATTTCTGACACCAAAACTGCACCAATGCCTACTCCATTGAAATTTGCGGCCCCGTCAAAGTACACTCTCCAACCATTATATGCTTCAGTAATGTCTTCTCCTACGAATGATATTTCTTCATAAGTAAAATATATTTTCAAGGATTTGTATTCTCCTCCCACCGAATTTTCAGTGAGGTGATCTACCAGTGCCTGTCCTTTGACTGCCTTTTGAGTCACATAGATAATATCAAATTCACTCAGTAGTATCTGCCATTTAGCTAACTTCCCGTAGGCATGGGCTTCTGAAATATTTACTTTAGAGGATCATCCTTGATATGAGGTATGTAGTGTATGCGCAGAAATAATGCCTCAACTTTTGGGCTGTCCAGGTCAAAGCACAACAAGTGCGTTCAAGTAGAGAATACCGTGCTTCATAAGGTGTGAATTTCTTACTCAGGTAATATATGGCTTGATCCTTTCTTCATATCTCATCATGTTGTCCCAAAACACATCCAAAGGCTCCATCTAATACGGATAGATAAAGCAGCAAAGGTCGTCCTTATTCTGGCGGGACCAGAACTGGCATTGTGGATAGATATTCCTTGATCTTGTCAAAAGCTTTCTGGCAATCTTTGGTCCAACTTGTCTCGACATCTTTCCTCATCATCTTGAAGATATGTTCACATATTACTGTGGACTGTGCTATGAATCGGCTGATATGGTTGAGCCTCCCCAGGAAGCTTATTATGTCCTTCTTACTTTTAGGTGGTGGTAACTCCTGAATGGCTTTGACTTTAGTCGGATCTAACTCGATCCCTCGGCGACTGACAATGAATCCTAGTAATTTTCCTGCAGGAACCCCGAATGCACATTTTGCGGGGTTCAACTTCAAATTATACCTCCTAAGCCTGTCGAAGAATTTCCTCAAGTCTGCCATGTGATCCGTGGCCCTTTTGGATTTGATAATGACATCGTCCACATAAACCTCTATTTCTTTGTGAATCATATCATGAAAAATGATTTTCCTGGCCCCCATGTAAGTGGCCCCTGCATTCTTTAGACCGAAAGACATCATTTTGTAACAGTATACTCCCCAAGGCATAATAAAAGTTGTCTTCTCGGCATCTTCCTCATCCAGCTAGATCTGGTGATAACCTGCGAAGCAATCTACAAAGGATTGGAGTTTGTGCTTGGCATAGTTATCGATCAGGATATGTATATTTGGCAGTGGGAAATCATCTTTGGGACTTGCTCTATTTAAGTCCCGATAGTCAAGACATACTCGGACCTTCCCTTATTTCTTTGGAACTAGCACAATATTAGCTAACCATGTTGGTTACTCAACCACCCTGAGAACCTTGGCTTGGATCTACTTGGTAACTTCCTCCTTGATCTTCAAGATCATGTCTGGTTTTAATTTTCGAGTTTTTGCTTGACTGGCGGACACATGGGATTGGTAGGTAACTTGTGAGCCACTATAGATATGCTCAAACTAGTCATATTGTTATACTACCATGCGAAGATATCCTCGTATTCCTTTAGAAAATGGATGTACTCCTCTTTATCTATTGGTGATAAGTGAATGCTGATACGAGTCTTCTTGACGGTCTCGGCATCTCCCAAATTTACTGCTTCTATTTCGTCCAGGTTGGACTTAGGCTTGTTCTCAAAATTCACAACTTCCCTGACAATTTCCTCAGATATCTCATCTTCTTCCTCTGAGTCACTATTCTCATATTGCGTTGCCTCATTACATGTCATATCCATGGGTTCATAAGGAAAAGTAATAATAATACTGTAGAAGGGAAACGTATAAAAACTAGTAATAAATAATGATAAAGGATAGATACGTTCGATTAAAACTGAGAAAAATTTTCAAAAAAAAGCTTGGCTCGGTGGATCGAGCATTTATTTAAAATAGAGAAATATTAAAACAAAATTGCCGAAAAATTTAAATGCCTAGAACGATAATAAATTTTGCCAAGCTACCCAGGGACTCGGCGAGCTCGGGATGGTATTGCGGTCCAGTTTTTTAGAACGGCTCCCTTTGCAATGATCTGAATGGAGAGGACTTCTTCATCCTCCTCCTCAATTGTGGCGCTACAGTCCATGTCCTCATATTCCAAGAAGATGTCCTCTAGCCCATCTAGTGCTTCTTCTTCAGCGGTTCCCCATATTGTGTCGGCCTGATGGAAAGCCTGTTCCAAATGGGGTATCGATTGCTCAAGAGGGTAATATGGTCCACACCATAGATGCGACCATTCCTTGTACTGCTTCCATATATACTGTATCCGAGCCCAAAGGCGGTACCATGATTTTTCAGTCATATCAGCTTGGTGATACCCTAGAGGTTCTTTCCCAACCCTTTGCCGGGTTTATATCTGGAACATGCCAGTACCCTCTCTATTTTGTTACTCCACCACTTATCCTTGTCGACAGAATTGACCCGTTCAACATGATGATAGGTTTCCCCTCCTAACCTTCTTCTATGTCCAATGGCCAGAATGGTCTGGCTAGTGTAGATGGGGTTACTCCCGCCTCCATGAATGATTACCTCCTGACGATCCATTTGAATTTTATAGCCTGATGTAGTGTGAAGGGCACGAGTCCAGCAACATGGATCCATGGGCGGCCCAACAAAAAATTATGTGAGGATGGTATGTTAAGCACTTAGCACTCGATGTCGAACCAAGTTGGCCCATCTGCAAACAAAGGTTGGTTTCCCCGATCGTGGCCCCTTGGGACCCATCAAAATCCTTGACATTCATATATTTGATCCGTATATCATGGAAACCTTTATCCAACCTTTTCAAGGTATCCAGTGGAAAAATATTCAAACTAGATCCTCCATCAACCAGGACCCTGGCAATGAACTTATCCTCAAATTATACCGTAATGTTCAATGCTCGATTGTTATTTAAACCTTCGGGGGGGGGGCAGCTCATCTTCGTGGAAGATAATATTATGGCTCTCCAGCACCTGACCAACCATGTTGGCCATTTCTCCACCAGTGAAATATTTGGGTACATAAGCCTCACTTAGTACTTTCATCAAGGCATTTTTGTGTGCCTCTGAAGTTTGTAATAGTGATAGGATAGACATCTGAGGAGGAACTTTGTTTAAGTGATCAACAATAGAATACTTTTTCGCCTGTACTTTCCTCCACATGTCATCCGGCCCGATCTCAATGATAGTTTTCCTAGCAGAGGCATCCTTACTTGAACCTCCCAGGTGTTCAGGTGTATAGACTCTTATAGTTTTAGTCATAGCTTGTGCGGCGTCAGATTCCTCTATCTTAGTCTTCCTTTTTCTCCAAACCTCGGCAACATAATCCTAGGGTATTGCTTTTGAGTTGAATGATGGTGTGGTTGACATTGTCACAATAAAAGGTGTGACCACTTCTACTTCAAATGGAGTGGAGGTGGCTACAGGTAGAGGTATTTCCACTTCGAATGGAACTGATGCAATTACCTCAACATCAATAGGTGCCTAAGTCTGAACCACGATAGGAGTAAGTATAACTACGACCTTAGAATCATCTCCTTCTCGGATAAGCCCGATTGACCCCTCAGGGTCCCATTCCTCATTTGTTTCTATAACATGTACACCACCACCTCTATGATCAGGGAGGGGATCGTTGCGGACATTAGGTGTGACTTCCTTTGCTTGTATGAACTTGTTGTTAATGAGTGTCTGAATCTTATCATTCAATGTTCGGCACTCAATAGTGGTGTTCCCTTTCATACCGGAGTGGTATGGACAGGTTTTGTTTGGATTGACCCATTGGGATAGATTTTCTAGTGCCACAGCAGGAACGGGAGTGACGTAACCTGCGCCCTTCCATCTTTCAGACAACTAGTCGATGGGTTTAGTAATGGCGGTGTATTGTCTGAGTGGCTTGTGGTCGAAATTGGGTCTTGGTCTTAGGTAATTTTGTCGAGTTGGTGGTGATGGGAAGAAGGATGGTTGAGAATTATAGGTGTGATGGACAACGTCTGGTTGGGAGTATCTGGGAGATAAAGGTTGATATGTGGGTGGTGATGCTTGGTATGTAGGTGGAGGTGTTTGGTATGTAGGTGGAGGTATTTGGTATGGAGGTGGAGGTGCTTGATATATGCCCCTAGATGCCTTTGAATGTCTTCCTTCGTTGGTAAGTGCTGACGCCTGATTCGGATGCGAACGTTTCTCCCGATCTTATGTCGATTGGTGTGGCTTTTTTATAAGCTCTCATTCTTTTGACCTAGCTTAAGTTGACCTAATAGACTCGAGTCGTCGAGTTCTTGAATCACATGGAGATAGCTAGCGGAATCTCGGGTCTTCCGAGAAAGGTATCCCAAGAGAAGATTAATTTTTAGGCACATAAGGGTCCTTTTTGGATTGTTTTTGGATAGCCTTTTAGAGCATATGCAGTGGCCTTTGAGATGAGGCTTGCCTATTTTCAGACTACCCGGATTGGCGTCAGAGGTATATTCCGCATGAGTGTATGTTAAAAACAAACTGCCTTTGCTTGCTGGCTTCCTTTGGCAGAGGCCTTTGTGGGCCAATCTCGTATTGGCGAAGGCGTTGCTGGCTTTTTGGGGCTTTGTCTTATCGCGATAGGGCCTCAAGGCTGACCATTGCACCAGTGCCGGAGATAGTGCTGATGGCTGATGCCTTTGGGTTGTTTTTTGAACTCGTCGCCGCTTAAATGCAATGTGAGGACGCCTTCACCTGTTAAGGGGTCGTCAGAATCTTCCTTCAATTGTTGTTTATTTGGGGAAGGCATATACTTGACTCTGGGTGAATCGTCCTTCCCTGGTGTTGGCCGCCGGTATTGCTCCTTCGAAACCTTTTTTTATTTTTTTGGAGAGATAAAAGATGCCATTCAGGGGGGGCACCTCGTGTTCTCTTTCCTCTATTGAAGCTTCCTTTTGTAGGCCCGGGATGGGCTTAGGTCCGAGTTGCTATGTTAATGGCCCAAGCCTCAGAAAATTCTAAGCTCGAATAATGAAATCTGTCTGCGAAATACTTCTGCCAAGGTCTATGCCTTTGGGTTCAAATCCTTCTGACTTGCGACAGCGCCAAAGTTTAACCGGGTGGCATTCAAAAAATTTTAGATTTGATCTTTCGTGGCTTTGAGCTGAGGTAGTTGCTGCCTGGGCTGAAGTGGGCCTAGGCTGAACCAAGGCTGGTCGGGACATGGCAAATTGTTTGCAGGGTGATGCTGATGCTTAGGCTGAATTTGGAGCGATCCCTCGATCGAGGGAGGGAGATCGAAAAATATGTTTGTCGTGGTCTCCGAATAGAAGTATTTGAGCAGGCTGGCGCAAGGGGTTCCCTTTTTTCCAGAAGAATTGGCTCGAGCAAGGAGAGAAATCGTGGTGCTTGTTTACCTTTTGCTAAGGTCGTGGAGGGTGAGTTTTTACAAGTTGTACTCCTTTTAGTGCGTAAGGTAGATTTTACTATTTCTTGTCGCCTTGTCTTTGATATATGCATGGGGTTCCTGTAGATAGAGAGCGTGCCTTTTTTGTGTATGTAATATATAAAAAGGATTTTACAGCTTTGTTTCTTCAGTACCTTTCTCTTTATCGCTTTCTACTGGGTGGGCTGGTTTTGACGTTTGGCAGGATCCTCTTAGGTCTGGATTTGATCGGATAGGTCGGGTTCTCTTCAAGTGTTATTTTAGACGTGAGCAGGCGTCGGAGCTTCCATTTTTGGCTTGGTTGTTTGAAGCTAAGTCCCTGAGTCGGGCTTCGATTCAGGCTTTCTTGTACTTGAGCCTTTCGTGCTCGTGAGGGCAGGCAGTAGTCATCTTCATCTTTTGCCTTTGGGCATTTGTCGCCCTGACTATTCTTGTGTCCAGTCTCTGAGTCGTGTTATGTCTCGAGCTTCATTGGCCTTCAAGCCTTTTCCCGTCTGTATGGATGGGGGCGGTGGTTCTTCGTGCTCTGGGCTGGAATGAATTTGCGGGTGCGTGGCCTGGAGATTTAATCGACTGACGATGGTATCATTTGTGCCTTCAGACGTATATGCAGCTTAGCTTATCTTTAGTCCAGTCTTCGAGTCACGTTGCGACTCGAGTTGCATCCAACCCTTAATCTTTTATGATTTTCTAATCGGCAACAGTGGAATTTATGCCTCGTAGGAGTATTATAATTTTTGGGTCTAGTCTCTGAGTCGTGTTGCAACTCAAGCAGTAATCGACCCTTAAATTTCCTCAATTGTCCGGCCGGCGATAGTAGCTTTTATGTTTTGCACTTAGGCATGTTATAATTTTTGGGTCTAGTCTCTGAGTCGTGTTGCGACTCGAGCTGTGATCGACCCTTAAATTTCCTCGATTGTTCGGCCGGCGATAGTGGCATTTATGCCATGCCCTTAGGCATGTTATAACTTTTTGGTCCAGTCTCCGATCGTGTTATGAATCTAGCTATAATCGACCCTTAAATTTCCTCGATTTTCTGGCCAGTAATAGTGGCATTTATGTCGTGCCCTTAGGCGTGTTATAATTTTTGGGTCCGGTCTCTGAGTCGTGTTGCAACTCGAGCTGTGATCGACCCTTAAATTTTATTGAGTTTTTGGCCGGAGATAGTGGCACTTATGCCGTTTGGTCATTGATACCTTTTAGTATGTGGTCTGTAGGCTTTCTTAGTTAACTATTTTGGATCTGATCTCCGAATCGGGTTACAATTTGAGCTCACTTTAATCCTCAAGTTGTCAATTTTCAAGCTGGTGACAATGGCTCTTATGTTGTATGGTCGTAGAGACCTTTTAATATGAGGCCCGTAGGCTTGCTTAGCTGGCGACAATGGCTCTTACACTATTTTTGCTCATGGGATTTTTGTAGGCTTTGGTTTCGCTCACTAAGGTCTTTTTGAATATTTTTGCCTTACCCGTGGTTGGTTCTAAAAAAACCTCGATTTCAAGTTGTTGTTAGTGATGTTTTGAGCACCTTTTAAGGTTCATAGCTCATAGGTCGAGTAGATCGATGCTTTTGCGATTTTGGAGCCGATGTAGTCGGAACTTGTTTTTGCCTATTGAGGGAAGCCTGTGTTTAACCAGTTCTTTCTAAAGTATATTCGGAAGATTTTTTAGCGACACTCGGGCGTCCCCGAATCGCGTTATTTTGGTTGTATCATCCATTTTGATCGTAGTCATATACGTTTGGCCGTGGCCATTTTTGATCCCAAGCGGCAGTTTTAGGCATCTACACCAAGGGTATGACCTTTAGGTATTCTTACGAATGCGACGTATAGCCTAAACTGCGGGATTTTAATGCATGTTGAGGTCTTACAGTTTGTCACGCCTATTGAGGTCTTACAGTTTGTGTAGAATAAGTGTCGTTATGTCTAGGCCGCCCGTTAGGGTCTTACAATTTTGGGTTTTCCAGTGCATGGCGATTTGGCGACAATTCTCAGAGTCACCGAGTTTTGCTTAAGATTGAAGATAGCTTCTTACAAGCTCGGAGTTGCATTGTGAGGGCTTTATTATCCTGGAACTCCACCCCTAGGGTCGAGTGGATGCTGAATCGTTTTAAGTCTTCAAGTATCTCAGGACGTATTCGATGGACAGCCCACTATCGGGAGTATGTTGTGACTTTTCCTTTTGGAGTGCAACGCTCTTGGAAGATATCCTCTGATCCATTGGTGCGATATATGCGTTGTTGCACTGAATCAATCTATTTTAGGCCGAGTTGAGTTGTTTCGATGATTTTCATATTGCTTCATCCTTGACGAGAAGCCTTTCTGTTTTCTTAAAAAAAGAAGGGGGGGGGGGGG
>MU763616.1:134700-146572 GCA_026770625.1 Nicotiana glauca | reverse complement strand
AGGGGGGGGGGGGTTATTTTTGATTGCTCGATATAATAATACATTCTTTCATTTTGGCGAGGTTTGACTATATTGACCATTTTTGGCCTGATACATCATCTCCCCTTTGGGACCTTTGCTCGGCGCTTTCCTACCTCCTTTGAATCTCGTGGATTTCAGGTGGAATGCCCCTTGCTATTTTGAAAGTTGGTAAAGTTAGCTTCGAGCAATTTGTGGAGTTTCCCCTCTGGTAGCTTCGCAGGTGTTGTCTCATTAAAAACCTTGCAAGTATAAATCCTTCTTCCTTTGGGATAAAAAACTTGGTCTAAGGAAAAGAATGCAACGGGCTTGCTTTTGGGGGTCTCGAGGTCTCCTGATTGTGCCAGCATCCTGGTATCTTCGGTCGAGTGCCTGCATGAGAGTTAATTTCTAATCTAAAAAATGCAACAAAACAAATCGTGGTACCTTAAGATGAGATATGTAGGTGGTGCCTTGCGGCTGGCTTATTACGACTGCTCGGGGATGGACACGCGATGCAGATTTCTATTATGTGCTTGTCAAATCTGACCGGGGTTGAGACCTGATATGCTCGTGGGCTTATTCAGGAGTGGGGGTACAGGCGCTGATAGCACGTCGTGTATTGCAAACATTTCCCTTGCCGCATGTTGTTCTCCATAGACGGTTTTGATCCCGTCCTTTGTCGGGAATTTTATCATCTGATGGAAGGTGGATGGTACTACTCTCATGCAATAAATCCATGGTCGCCCGAACAAGGCGTTATACCTCATGTCTCCCACGATGACGTGGAATTTGGTATTTTGGGTTGTGCCGGTCATAGTGATGGGGATGATGATCTCTCCTTTCGTAGTTTCTCTTGCCATGTTGAACCCATTAACGACCCGAGTGGCGGGCAAGATTTGTTAAGTTAATCCGAGCTGTTCTACCACCCTCGACCTGATAATATTGGTCGAGCTGCGTGGATCCACGAGTACACGTTTTATCTGAAAAGAATTCATAAGAAAGGAGATTACCAGGGCGTCATTGTGGGGTTGAGACAGGGCCTCGTTGTCTTCTTTGCTGAACATTAGGGCGTCACTGGGGATATATCCCCGAGTCAGTTTCTCCCTGGTGATGGATATTTTTGTTTTCTTTATCATGGGTTCCTTCGGGGTATCAATGCCTTCCATGATCATTTGGATGACGTGTTGTGATTCGTTTACTTCATTCTTCTTGATTTTCTCCCTGTCTCGGAACTAATTTTTTGCCCGATCGTTGAGGAATTCCTGGAGGTGACCTTTGTTGAGTAGTCGGGCCACTTCTTCTCGTAGTTGATAGAAATCCTCGGTCCGGTGGCCGTGTGTGCTGTGGAACTCACACGTCAAATTGTAATTTCTCAGTGAAGGGTCCGACTATATCGGTTTGGGCCACTTGGCGTCCCTGATTTTGCTCATGGCGAACATGATGTCTGATACGTCGATGTTGAAGTTGTATTATGATAAGTGGGGCGCGTTCGTTGGCACCATGTTTCGGTCGAACCTGATTCTGTTAAAGAGGCCCCGAGGATCCTGCCCTCGATCCATCCTCTGATCGTTGCGAGGCAAGTTGCACCTCGGGGCATTCCTACTATCTTCGAGGTATGATTGGTACCTTTCTTTTCTTGGTTTTGTCTCTTTTGCCAGGAGTCTGTTTGGGTATACTGAACCCAAAGGGGCTCCCAACATGTCATCCTCGGCCCTAATCTTTGACAGGTATCCGTTGTAGACATCCGACTAGGTCACCACTGGGTATTCGATTAGATTCTACTTTAGTTGTTTCGAAGCCATTGAGCTTCGTTCGCTCAGGCCTTGGGTGAAGGCCTGCATTGCCCAATCGTCGGAGACTAGTGGCAGCTCCATCCACTCCATCTAGAAGCGGGACACAAATTCCCGCAGCATTTCGTTCTCTATCTGCTTGATTTTGAAAACGTCAAACTTCCTTGTTGCTTCTTTGATGGCTCCGGTGTGTGCTTTTACGAAGTATTCTGCCAGCATGGCAAACGATTCAATGGAGTTGGGGGCCAAGTTATAGTACCACATCATGGCCCCCTTTGAAAGCGTTTCTCCGAATTTTTTTAGTAGTACGGAGTAGATCTCGTCGTTCTTTATGTCGTTGCCTTTTACTGTGCAGGTGTACGTAGTGACATGCTCGTTAGGGTCATAGATGCCATTATATTTAGGGAATTCCGGCATTCTGAATATTTTCAGGATGGGTTTTGGGGCCGCTTCCTTGGGGAATGTTTGGTCGGGGTTCTTTGCGCTTCCTGTTGGTCGCTATGTCTTATGCTCCTATCGGTGTGGGAAGTTTTGTCTACTTGTTGCGCGTCTGTGAATCTACATCTACAAGGATTGGTTTGAGAGCGACATCAGGATTCCGAGGAAGTGCTCCAGCGGCCAGGATAGCCATACTGTTTTCCTCATGATCTTCGAGGTTGTCATTATCAACTCGATTTATCGAGCCGGACATTTTGGCCTGCAATCAAAGGGTCACGAGCAAGAAAAAGTGTAAACGATAATGCGCATTCGTGTGACAAAACTAGCATGAAAATAATCACTATTATTTTTAGCCCCACGGTGGGCACCAAACTGTTTACCGTGAAAATGGTAACAACAATTAAATTTGTTAATGGGATTCTAAAAATATATGATCTATTCCCGAGGTAGTTTATTAGAGCACTTAGTGCTAAGACGCAAAGTATAGTGATGAAAACTGAGTTAAAGCAGGGCCATAACCAAACCAGAGGGGCCTGTTACCCAGGGGAAGAGATGATCAATAGAGCCTCGAAGTCGGCGTTAATGCTGATCTCGAACTATTGGGGACAACCGGGGCTGGGATAACAGTTATGATTTGACTATAAAGGGCTTCTTTGGCCAATCTTAAGCTACAGAAAGGAGAAACAAGTTAAGATGTGGTGAATATGGATACGGTCTCGAGGGGTATTAAATGATAAACAGGGGGAATATAAATAATAAAATGACTTTGAACCGAAGAGAATAACTAAATTCGAGAAAAGAGGGAGAGAGAAAGAGAGAGTATTGTTGCTCTTCAATAAGACAATTAGAGGTCCCTTACAAGGTGCTGGTGACCCTTCTTTTGTAGAAAGGGGGAGTCCAAACGTAGTACAAAATTCATAGTACAATAAAATAGAATGAGATGTGGCAGCCCGTAATCTTTACATTGTATGGGGGCTAGCGTCGAGCCGTTTGGATAGATTTCATCGACCCCGGGTACATCCCTCGAGGGATACCTTCATTTGTTTAGACCTTAGCCGACGTCTGATCTCGGCAAGGTATTGATAGATCTTGAGAGAAGCGACTGATCCAAGATCCCATGCCTTCGGGGCTACTTTCAAAGTATTATGCCAGGGAAAATCGGTCACCCAATTTTACCGTACACACGCATCAACAAACACCACCCGTACGTTGCCGCATGCACATCTCAATCAAACACAATGATCAATCACACACTATGTGCACATATGCCACAATATCAACCAAACAAGAATACCAATGCCTTAAAATATATACCCCATGACTCAATAACAATAAGTACAAGAATAACAACTATAACACAAGGGTACGGGGAGTGAATCAAAAATGAATCAGGCTTCATATAACAACAATTTTAATTCAAGGAATATTAATATTCCAAGGGTCTAATCCGGTGAATTACCACACATATTTCCATGTAAACACATGTCACCTCATGTATACATCTTTTCACATAATTAAAATATTACAATTATACCGAATCCTAAGGGGTAATTCCCCCACACAATGTTAGACATGATACTTACCTCAATTGTACCAATGCAATACTTTAAAAATACTTTCTCTTTAAAACTTACCTACACAAGGTTCAAATGTAGTAAAAACAGACTTAATAATGTCAACGTATAAGAGAAACCAATTTTAATTATTAAAGTTACGACCTGTACACTCCAGTCAAAATTTGAGTCAAGGAGTAGATCTTGACTATCCATAACCCCACGAGTCCAATTATGAGTTATGTTTTCAAATCCGAGTCCAAAATGACTCTCAATCTCAAACATCCATTATTCAAAACCTATACAAAATTCCCATAATTTCTCTTCAAATCTCATAAATAATCATGTTATATAATCGAAACTGAGCCAAAATCACTTACACATAACTTTTTATGAAAATAGTCTGCAAAATTTCCTCCTACCGAGTCTAGGGCTCCAAAATGTGATAAAATGGTATTAAGTCCCAAAATCCCAACCTTTTGTTCAACGCCAGATGTCGCAAATGTGAACCCCATAAATGCGACAGGCGCATGCAAATGCGATGACTACTAAACAGTGGGAATATCATAAATGCAACATCGGCTTCGCATTTGCAAAGTTAGCCCCGTTCCCAAAAGAGGCCAATTGGTCGCAAACGCGACCTACCAACCCTCAGACCCCTTTTCGTATTTTCAAAACCTGCCACCCTAGTGCATCCTTTGCAAATGCGATAACTATTTCAAAAATACGATCTCGTGCTCGTATTTGTGATAACTGCGGCACCAACACACCAACTGCTATAAAGCGAGTCCAAACCAATTCGAAACATGTCCAAAACTCACCCCGATCCCCCGGGGCTCCACATCTGACATCCACACATGTCTAAAAATATCATACACACTCGCTAGTGATTGCAAAATACCAAAATTACATCTAGAACCACGAATCGGGCAACAAAATACATAGAAATTAAAATAAAACACAAGAATCGTTAAATTACAACCACACATCCGAGTCCTACCAAAGAAAATCGGAATAATACCAAACCTTGTATAAAATTTTAATGAAAAAATGGACTTAGTCCAAGTCCCAGAACAAAAATGCAAACCTGATAGCTACAAAGTCAAACAATAGTCAAACATAGAAAATTTATAAACATTCAAATTATCAACTTTAGTCAAAAAGATCCAAATCAAACCTAGGGACCTCCAAACCCAAATATACGTCTACGTCCAAAATGACCATAAAACTCCATTGGAATCATCAAAACATGAATCCATGATTGTTTACACAAAAGTCAAACCTTCGTCAACTCTTCCAACTTAAAGCTTCTAAAATGAGGATCATTCTTCTACATAAATCCTGAATCGTTCGAAAATCAAAATCAACCATACACGTAAGTCATAACACATCATATGACGCTTCTCACAACCTCAAACCATCGAACAAAAATACAAATACTTAAAACAATCGGTCGGGTCATTATAAAATACTTCAACTTTAAGACCGTCGAACTTGAATACTTCAGCTTGAAGAGCGGTGGACTTGCCGATTTCAACTTGAATACTTGGCCTATTTCTAGAATTCTATAACCATCCCATCAGAGATGTTAATTTCCTATGAAGGCTTGCCCTTATTGAAAAATCAATATCTGATATGGCACGAAGCTCAATGAAAGAATATATGCAAGTCCAATTTTAAAGTTCCAATCAGGTGGATTTTATTTTGTTATTATAATTACCTGACCAGTCATTTTGTATATTTCGCCCCATTTCCTCTTATGATGCTTCACGCACTTGTATTTTTTATTTGATGACGTGAAGGGTCTGTTAGTTTCGTTCTGGGAAGGGTTTGGGTTGATTTTGACCTTTTGGCTCTTGCTTTAGAAGCCTAAGTTAGAAATGTTAACCCACATTTGGCTTTTGTGGAAACAACCCTGGAATGGTGTTTTGATGGCTCCGATAGGTTCATATCGTGAGTTTGTACTTGGGCATATTCCAAAATTAAATTTGGAGTTCCCTAGGTTGATTTGACTTGTTTTGCTAAAAGTTGGCAACTTGAGATTTAGAAGATTTCTCAAGTTTGATCCTAGGTTGACCATTGGATATCAGGTTCAGAATTTGGTTTTAGGACTTGGAATATGTGAGTTTTCTTATTTAGAGCATGCCTATAGAATTATTTTTATTTGGAGTTAAATTGATAGGATTCAGACGATTGGTTGCCATTCTAGAGGTTCTTTAACTTTTCTTTTAAATTCATGCATTTTAATGTCCGATTCATAGTTTTAGATATTATTTTTGTGTTTTGATTGTGCACGTGAGTTTTATGATGTTGTTAGATATGTGTGGATGTTTGGTTTGGAGTCCCGAAGGCTCAGATGAGTTCCAAAACGATTTAGATTGAAAACATGTTAATGGTGTGCTTGTGTCTCTGATGTCACAACTGGGAGCACCAGCCTTACAATTATGAAGTGAGATGGTGAGGTCAGGTATTATTATGACATACTTTGTCATATATACGATGGGAAGAGGGTTTGAAATTGTGAACCCGATGTCGCATTTGTGAAGTTCTATTAAGTTGTTAGTAGACGTATTTGCAAAATTTTCTTTACAATTTTGAACCAAGTATTGCAAATGCGATATCTGCAACTAAACATAAGGGATGGAAAGTCTGGATTTAGTCTATTTTCATATTGTAGAATCCGGGACTCCGTATGAGGTGATATGGATAGGAAATTTTCATCTACAAATATTGGATAAATGATTCTAATCAATTTCCAACTATATTTCATGATTATATCTTAGACATGACATCAAATTTATGAGAATCAAAGAGGAAAATTGGGGATTTTCGTCAAAGTTTCAAAAAATAAAGATTTGAGTTTTGAGATTCGATTTGGACTCTGATTTGAAAACAAAATACATATAAGAACTCTTGGGTTATAGATAATCGGAATCTACCCTTAGACCCGGGTTTTGATCGAGCGAGCTCGGGACTGAATTTTGAGAAATTTAGTAAAGATCAAAGCTTTATCTATTATAATTGGTTTCTCTTGCATTGTTTGATTATAATAAGTCATTTTTGATTAAATTTAAGCTGTGTGGAGGAAATGTTTTGGGCAAAATCTATATTTGAGGGTTGATTTGGCCTAGTTGAGGTAAATATCTTGCCTTACTTTTTGTGGGAGAACTACCCCTTAAGATTTTGGTTGTTTGTGTTAATTGTATTATGTGAAAGATGTGTACAAAAGGTGATGAGTGTGTACAAAGGCTATACCTGATATTTTGACCGGTTTAGACTTTTAGACTTCTTCCATATACTTAATTGAATTTGTTATAACATGCTACATCTGTCATCGTTAAATTTACTTTCACATGCCCTAATTGACGTTATTAGCACTTGTTCTATCCTTTATTGTTGTAATTAGTCTTATATGCTTTAGTTAAAGTTTATCTATCCGTTATTGTCTTGTTACCCCTTTGATTGTTGAATTACTCTTACTTGAAGTTGTTATTTCGTGGAATATCTTCTTGTTGAGTTATTGGTATTGATGTTGTAAAAGCTATTATCACATTGAGGTTGAAGTTCTTTATTGTTGTGATATATTTCCTTTTTGAGTATCCCTCATTTATTTTGTTGTTATAGAGATTCTTGTACACATCGTGATTTAGTCGTGGGCTATATGTTGTGGTAACATTGGTATTGTTGATTCGCAAGTGTTGTGGCATATGCTCACATGCTATGCGAGTTGATTATTGTGTTATGATATTGATATGCATGCGATGGTATAAGCATACCTGTTGACATGCATGTTATGAGATAAAGTGGGATTTATACACATGTTGCTAGTAAGGGAATTACGTAAAGCCATACGGTGAGATAAGGGGACTAAAAAGCGAGTAGGTATTTCGTGAAAGTATTTATTTTAATAATAAATTTGAGGCTCACATGGTGATATAAGGACATATTGTGATTGAAATTGTAAAATGTGAATATGAATCATGGTACCGCTGTTGTGATTCTTGTTGTACATTTCATGATTAAAGACGCATATTAATTGAACACTTCTTGTTGTTTTCTTTATTGTCTTACTTGTATTTGTCAGTATTTGATTAATTTTTTTTCTCATTATGTGTTCACTTCTCGTTGCCTTTTGATGTTTGGCTCAAATTCCATGTTTTTTCATGTAATATGCCTTGCATTTTGCCTCGATTTCGTTAACTTTGTTGTGAATATTTGTGACTCAAGTTCAATAATGGTAGTTATGTAACGACCTGGCTGGTCGTTTTTGGAATTTACGCCTCGATCCCCCATTAATTGCTTCCCCTAAGTTCATTTCTGCTATTTTGTTTTGCCGGGACATTCGGTGTTAGGATTCGGAGTGTTTTGGGACACTTAGTCCCTAAATGAGAGCTTAAGAGTTGAAAAATGGTTTGTATTTAGAACAGTATGAAGACGACCTCAGAATGGAAATTCAATGGTTTCATTAGCTCCCTTAGATTATTTCGGGGTTGGGAGCATGTTCGGAATGTATTTTGGAGGTTCGTAGCTCATTTAGGCTTGAAATGCCGAAGTTTGAATTTTTGAATTTTTCGGTCCGATAGTGAATTTTTGATCCAAGGGTCGGATTTGAATTCTGAAAGTTGTTGTAGCTCCGTCATGTCATTTGGGACGTGCCTGCAAAATTTCAGGTCATTCGGGCGAGGTTCGGTTAGATTTTTGATCGAAAGCATGTTTTGTTGGAATTTGAAGTTCTTAGGCTTGAATCTTTGATTTAATTGGATTTCTGGTGTTGTTTTAGGTGTTTTAAGGATTGGTACAAGTTTGAATGAGGTATTAGGTGGTATTGGTACTTTTGGTTGAGGTCCCGGAGGTTTCGGGATGAATTCGGATGGCTAAACGGAGAATTTTTGGACTTATGAAGATTTTAGGCCTGATACTTCTGGTATTTTTGCTTCTGCAGTTTTGGAGCTGCAGAAGCGGAGCCGCTTAAGCGGCCAGGAAGACGTATAAGCGGAAGTGGGCGTTTGGCCAGGAACCTTAGAAGCGGAGATTGTTCCGCTGAAGAAGACTCGCTTCTGCGATGGGAAGACCGCATAAACGGTTGGTCGGGCTTTGAAGGAGGCCGCACAAGTGGTTAATTTTTCCACAAAAGTGGGACCGCAGAAGCAGAAAATGGTCTGGACAGAATGTTTAAGTTTTGGAAATGGGACTTCGTTCTCATTTCCCATTTTTAACAATTTGGAGCTCGGTTTGAGCGATTTTTGGACAAATTTTCTTGGATAACAATGGGTAAGTGTTCTTAACTCAATTTTGGTTGTATAATTCGAATCTATTACAATTTTTGGTGTTTAATCTGAGAATTTTGTTGAAAGGGGGTAGAAAACCCTCTTGGATAGAATCACTGATCTGAAGGTCGAAATGATATAGGAATTTTGTAATTTTGGTATGGTTAGACTCGTGAGAGTGCGAGGTTTCTAGAAATGTACATTTTACCCGATTTCGAGACGTGGGGGCCCGAGGGGTATTTTGGTCATTTTACCTATTTTTGCGCCTTAGCTTTAATTTTTATACTGGAATCGGTTGTTTGCAATATTATTTACGATGTGTAATTTAATTGAATAGATTTGAGCCATTTGGAGTCGGATACTCGTGGGAAGAACGTGGTGTTGGATTGAATTTTATCCGGTTCAAGGTAAGTGGCTTGTCTAACTTTGTGTGGGGGACCCTTCCCCTTAGGATTTGTCCTTGAGATTTGAGTGCCTTGTACGCGAGGTGACGAGCGCGTACTTGAGCCGATTGATGAAAAAATCCGGTTTTGCTTAAGTTGTTAATATTTAAATTCCTTTCTTAATTGCCTTATCTTACTTGAAGCTTATTACTTGCGCTAGACTAGGAAAGCATGTCTAACTGACATAATTGCCTAATTGCTTAAGTTTTTCAATTGCACTACGTGAAGCATGCTAGGCTAGTTCTATCCGCTACTTCATTTTTCATACTTATCCCTTGGTGTGTTTCTGGCTGTGATTGCACTTTTATTTTGGGGCTACAGGACGATAATCCAGGAGATCTCCCTGTACTTTTATTTTGGGACTACGGGACGGTATCCCGGGAGATCCCTCAGCACTTTTATTTTGGGACTACGGGACGGTATCCCGGGAGATCCCACTGCACATATTTATTGGTCTACGGGACAGTATCCCGGGAGATTCTTTGATACTAGTACGAGAGTTAGACTACGGGACGGTATCCCAGGTGATCCATTGGACATTTGAGGAGAGGTCTACATGACGACATCTTAGGAGACTCTTATTGGTACTTGAGATTGAGTTGTGGTTACCCTGTGTTTCTTCTTTATCCTGGTAGTTATCATTGTTTCGTTGAATTGCCTTACTACGCTGTTGCGTTTATTATTTGGTCAGATTTCCACATTGTTAATTATTGCTACTGTTACATTTTTGCCTCAGTAGGGCCCTGGCCTTTCCTCATCGCTACCCAACCGAGGTTAGGTTTGGCACTTACTGAGTACCGCTGTGGTGTACTCATGCCCTTCCTGCGCATGTTTGTTTTTGTCATGTGCAGATCATACATGTACCTATACTCCGGCGCACTATCCTTGAGCCGAGTAGACATTCGGAGACTTCGAGGTATATCTGCAGCGTCGACAGACCAAAAAGTCTTCTTCTTATTCTAGTTGTAGAGCTGTTATCCTATCATACTTTTGATGTAGTTATTCTGGAGGTTAGAGTACTTATTGGAATTCTCTTAGCCTGTGTTTTTTCCCGAGTTTCCGGGTTTTGGGATTTAGTTGTAGATTTTTGCATATTATTAGAGTTGTACAGGCTGGACGGTCTTATACTCATTATTTATTTTCCATATGTTCAGTTTTAATTCGTTTTTCCACAAATAATTATATATTTTCTGTAATATTTTCTTCCATCACGACTTGTTCACGATCGGTGAACTAGGGTCGTGACAAGTTGGTATCAGAGCTCTAGGTTCATAGGAGTCACGGGACACAAGCCGGTTTATTAGAGTCTCGCTGATCGGTACGGAGACGTCTGTATTTATCTATGAGAGGCTATGTAACTGTTTAGGAAATATCTTCAGTTCTTTTGAATTCCTTATCGTGTGATATTTTGACATCAATTCTAAACTTCTGTCTTCTATTTTCTCACAGATGGTGAGGACACGTGCTACACGAGAGGACCAGGCACCCGCGCCCCCTACTACCACCGTTAGAGGTCGGGGCCGGGGTAGAGGTCGAGGACACGCATGAGGTGCAGCCACAGCACCCGCGCGAGCTGCCGTTGAGATACCACCAGCAGATCCAGTTAGAGCCCAGGCACTTGGTACACCTACCACAGATACTACTACTCTAGCGCTCCAGGAGACTCTGGCTCAGTTCATGAGCATGTACACTACCTTGGCTCAGGCGGGTTGTTTCCCCTCGCTGCAGCCACATCCCAGGTCGGGGGAGGGGCCCAGACTCCCGCAGCCCACACTCCTGAGTAGAGAGTGCTGATGGAGCAGGTCCAAGAGGTTATTCCTGTACCGCCTGCAGCACCAGCACAGCTCGGGGATGGGTCAGCTGTCTTCGAGGACGAGCAGCATAGGCTAAAGAGGTTCAAGAAATATGATCCCCCAGTGTTCAGTGGCCTAGCATCAGATGACGCCTTGGGATTCTTGGAGGAGTGTCATCGCATTCTTCGCACTATGGGCATAGTGGAGTCTAGTGGGGTTTCTTTCACCGCCTTTCAGCTTCGGGGAGCCGCCTATGATTGGTGGCGTACTTATGAGTTGGATAGTCCAGTCCAGTCTGTCTCACTGACTTGGACCCAGTTCTGAGACATGTTTATGAGGGAGTTTGTTCCCCAGAGCCTCAGAAATTCATGGCGCGTGGAGTTTGAGCATCTGTGCCAGGGTGCTATGACAGTTTCAGAGTATGCCATCCGTTATACCAGGTTGGCTAGACATGCACCAGCTTTGGTTGCCACAGTTCGGGAGAGAGTTAGGAGGTTTATCGAGGGTCTTATTCCGCCCATCGGGTCCAGCATGGCTCGAGAGTTAGAGATGGATATTCCTTACCAACAGGTAGTGAGCATTGCTAGG